>SPJY01000862.1:1417686-1451616 GCA_005191435.1 Raddia distichophylla | reverse complement strand
CAAGGGCCCGCCACGGAGCGCTGTTGTGGAGGTCGCCATGCTGAATGTCCCTACGGGCTCCGGGGCGGCCCCTTCGCCAGGGCAAGTAAGGCTAAGGAGAACCGGGGTTCCTGTCAGCGCCCCCACGCCTCCTATGGGCCTGATGGTGCGGGACCTACTCGTTCACCCGAACGCGCGCCCGACACTCCACGCCCTCAGCGGGGTATTTTCAGAGCCCCGCCTCTTGGCTACTACGGAGGACTTGAACGATCTGGACCTCTGTGAGGCCGCCGTGGACAACCTCACGAGGGTATGCTCTTTAACACAGATTTGTGTCTCGCCTCCTTGACCCCTTAAGATTCCCAACTAACTTTTATCCTCAATTTCATAGACTTGTCTCCTTGCCTCCGGAGCATACGCTCGTGCGTTGAGGACGCATGCCGAAGTGGGCAAGATGGAAGAGGAACTTCATCGCCTTCGCGCTGAGGCGGAGGATCATGCGGAGAACCTCCTCCGCGAGAAGACGGATGCTGAGAAGGAAACCAGCGCCGCTCGTAGCCTCGCGGAGAAATACTTGGGCCAAGTGGAGGACCTGAAGGCAGAGGCTGCGGACGCAACCACCGCGATCCGCGAGCGCGACGAAGCCCAAAAGGGAGGCCCGGGCGGCCAGGTTGTGCGTGACCCGGTTCGAGCAAGAGATAAAGAAATCCCAGGACCGAGTCGAGGAGCTGAAGACCCTGCTCGAGGTGAAGGAGCGGGCCAATGTTCTGATAAAGTAGGACCTTGCCTCCGCTCAGGTGGACCTCCGGAAGGCCGAGGCTCGTGCTCGTCACGAGCAGATCCGGGTCCTAAAAGCGGAGAAGCGTGGGGATACCCTCCTGAAGGAGATGGAGGGATTAACTCTTGCGGTAAATGAGGCTCAAGAGGCTTTCCTGACGGAGCTACCTCGCTTCGAAATCGAAGTCCCGGAGATGCCTCCTGCATCGGCCCTCGAGGTCGCAGGGTTCCTGAAGGCGGCAACCAAAAGCGTGGTGAAGGCGGCATTTTCCTTCTCCAGTCACGCTGCCCAGGTGGGGGCTACGGCCATCATCAAGGTTTTGGAGGCTAGAGGATGCACCCATGTTGCGGGGCTTGGTACTTTCCCCCCACCTTCGGCGAGGTGCCGACCCTTCCACCTGCTTCTCCAGGTGCAAGCCGGTCCGCCGTCCGCTTCTTCAAGGATTTTTGGAGGGCGTACGGTGAGGAGTAGGAGCGGGACTTCGTTCGAGGGTCGGCGAGGCCAAGCAGCGGTGCAGGGCAGACCAGCAGGCCGGGATCTTAGGTGTTAGGTTTCTGTTTCAACTTTTGTAAGGGAAACAAAGATGTAGATCATCCTCCCAATGTAAATTTTCTTTATCCATGAATGGACCCTGTTTCTTTGTTCGTGATCTTCTGATGTCATCGGATCAGCTTAAGACTTAGCTTCGAGGGGTTCAAGGGGCGAGGGCTTAGCGCTAGGGCGTGCCTCCAGCCCCTAGGCGCTTGGCGCGGAGTGGCGTAGACGCCGGTCGCTTCGGGGCGGACTTAGCTTCGAGGGGCGAGGGCTTAGCGCTATGGCGTGCCTCCAGCCCCTAGGCACTTGGTGTGGAGCGGCGTAGGCGCCGGTCGCTTTGGGGCGGACTTAACACAGAAGTATTTTTTTTAACGTGGAAAAAACCTCCTCCCGCGAAGGGTGAGGAAAACAACCACGGGTGGGGACGCGAACTCGCGTCCCCTAAACTTTATTATATGCAAAAGGTCTTTACATCTTATTTCGCTCGCGCTTCCCTTCTTTTTTTTTCAGGCGTAGAACCTCTTCAATGCTTCGGTGTTCCAGGTCCGCGGGACCTCTTCTCCTTCCAGGGTTGCTAGGCGATGGACCCCTTTTGAAGTAGAGTACTTTATGATGTAGGGCCCTCCCCAAGGCCAATCAAACTTCCTCGTATAACTTCGTATAATGTATGCTATACGAAGTTATTACGGGATCCTCGACGAGACGAACAGATCTCGGCGAGATTATGTGTGTACAGGGTGTAGTATGCAACAATACGATGATCAGGTGCTAAGTCACCAGCTTCTGGCCAGGGGGTCCTCTAAAACGCCGTAGGGGCCCTGTTTATATAGTGCGGAGCAAACCGACCTACCGAGGGAATATCGGGCCGGGCTAACTACGAGACCGTAACGAACTCGTACATGCCAAATACGTCCCGAGGTAGATAAGGTAGACTCCAATTCTTGGGGATCACGACTCCTAATCCAATCCGGGAAACCACGTCCGGGTCTTCACGTAGCCGTGCAGAACTCTTGTTCGAGTAGGACTCAAACAGGAATCCTAGGCCGTTACGCACCGTGCCAGCCAGGAGGCTGTTCGGCAAGGTGCATACGGGCCAGATAGAACCTTCCAGGGAGCTGGGCCCTAGCAGGCTGTTCGAATGGGCCGTCAGGGAGTGGGCCATGGCAATGGGCCGTATTTTTATCCCCGACAGATTGTCTGATAAGGGATTCAACGAGTTGTTAGGTCTCATAAAGAAGTTGCTTACAGAGGGTAACACATTGCCTGAAAGTACGTACGAAACCAAGCAAGCTCTCTGCTCTTTAGGCTTGGAGGTACGGAAGAAACATACATGCCATAACGATTGCATCATCTATCGCAATGAGTATAAGAATTTGGAAGCCTATCCGGTATGCAAAACATCGCGGTATAAGACTAAACGTGATGACGTAGGTGAGGTAGAGGGAGGACGTAAGATGAAGAGACCCCGCTAAGGTGGTGTGGTACTTCCCTATAATCCCTCGGTTGAAGCGTTTGTTTGCAAACAAAGAGCATGTAAAGATGATATGTTGGCACAAAGATGATCGTAAGGTTGATGGAAAGGTAAAACACCCCGCAGATGGCTCGCAGTGGCGAAACCTTGATTGGAAATACCCAGAGTTTTCAAGCGATGCAAGGAACATACGGTTTGTGTTGAGTACAGATGGAATGAACCCGTATGGCGAGTTGAGCAGTAATCACAGTACCTGCCCAGTGACTCTATGTATCTACAACCTTCCTCCTTAGCCGTGTCAGAAGCGAAAGTATATTATGATGTCATTGCTCATCCAAGGCCCTAAGAAACCCAAAAACGACATCGATGTGTACCTAAAATCGTTGGTCGAAGATCTGCTAACGTTGTGGAACGATGGTGTACGTGTATGGGATGAATACAAAAGAGATTACTTCACCGTACGTGCATTGCTATCCGTAACAATCAATGACTGACCAGCATTTGGTAACCTGTCGGGCCTATCTATCGAGGGATATAAAGCCTGCATCGAGTGTTTGGACGATACAGAAGATAAGTACCTGACAAACTCTTGGAAGGCTGTATACATGGGCCACTGTAGATTCCTCAACTTAAATCACCCGTTACGTAGTAACTTAGTTAATTTTGATAGGACGGAAGAGAAACGCAAGAAATCTAAGCATCGTAGTGGGGCAGATTTATTTTCTATGATAAAGGATCTGGATGTAGTATTTGGATATGGTCCTGGTAGCAAATATGTCCCACCACTCCTGACTGAAGAAGCTAAGAAGAAGGCTAGTTGGAGGCCTAACTAATTTTACCTTATGTAGAATGGAGATAAAAAAGATGCGTAAGGGAGGGAATTCACGAATCTGGTTTTCTTGACCCATTACTCATTAACAAGAAATTAGTTAGAGATTATGCAAAGGACACAGAGGACACCATTTACCAATGGCTAATGGGACAACGACACAAGAGGCATATACTTCTACCCTATGAATTTGAGTAAGTGTTTTCGTACGACCTTATTTTAATTCCTTTTCTTAACACAGTGCTAGAACTAATTAATAAACTATGTTGACATATATATGTGCAGCTTTCACTGGGCCCTTTTTATTATAGAGCTAGATCGTAGCAAGATCACGATCATGGACTTGAAAAGGGAACATGTTGAAAAGTTGAAAGACTTCATCGCCATGCTCAACCGGTACATTCCTCTTTCATTCATTATCTTACTAGTTTTGTTTATCCATATCAAACAAACTCAATTCTATATAACTTGTAATCAAATGTGCAGTGCCTTCGCAAAGTTCCGCAAGAAAACCATCGAAACATTCAAGACGCGTTTCGAGTTGTACCTCGCCAAATATGTATGTATAATTGTATATCATATTATGATATATTTAGTTAGTTAATGTAATTTCCATGCATCTATTTCGCGATTTCAACTCTTCCACCACAGGTCTTGCATCAGCCACATGGAAACAATTTATGCAGATACTATATGTGCGAGATGATGCACAACTTCATCGGAGGCACCGTTGAGTACACAAGAAAAAATGAAGGTTTTGGGGTGAGTAATATATAATTACTACCTTAATAACGCCTAAATAGTTACTTCTGACATTTCCAATAGTTTCAAAGATTGATAAGTTAATTCCACATTTAATGAAAGATTCCCCTAAAATTGGTAAAAAAAAAGGTTTGGAAAAAGGTCTGAAACTCTCGCCGGTGCGTGTCATAGCAATTCAAGAGGAAATCATCGGCTTCATTTTAGATGATGTCATAAATCCGATGGGCAAGCATGTAACATCCCCAATTTCAAACCATAAAAATCATGCAACATTATTTCATGTAAAATAAAAATTTTCTTGAAATAATTTTACTTTGAAAATGTGCATGTTACCTTTTAAGAATTTCATTCAAAATTTTGAATGTCAAAATATTCTTGCAAAAGTGAAAATCTATGTTTGATAATTAATATTTTGATTAAGGTGTAATAAAAAAACATATTTAATTTAAATTTAACTTGTAAAATGCTTTTACTATTTTGGCGAAAACCAAAAGGATATTTTGGTAACTAATATTTTAATTTTGGTTTGAATAAAAAGATTATTGGTTTCAATTTCTAAAACCATATTTTGAATTTTAAAAATAATTACTTGCAAAGATTTAAAAATATATTTTGTAAACAATATTTTGATTAAAATTTAATAAAAGAAATCATATATTAATTTAAACAAATACAATTATATTAAATTGGGATTCCTATTTTAAATAAAAATTTTAAAACTTTTCTGCTAGTGGGCCCCACCCCTTTCTTTTCTTTTTTCTATTTTCCCTTTTTCCTTTCCTTTCCTTTCCTTTTCTTTTTCTTCTCCCCTTCTTTCTTTTCCTTTTCCTTTTCTACTGCTGGCCTTGTCCTCTTCCCCGGAGCTCCCTCCGCCACTCGCTGCTCGCCATGGGACCCGCCACCGTACCCTCGCCGGCGTGGCGTCCGGGCCACGCCACCACCCACTTGCCATCGCGGCCCCACTCCCACAGCGCGCCGCCGTTGTCCTTTTCTGCGGCCGCCGGCTATAAAAGCCACGGTACGTCGCCGCTGCTTCCTCCCGCTCCCCTTCTCTGTCACGGGCACAACCGTGATGTATTCATCGCCGCCAGTAAGCCCCCTCTGGTGAGAAACTCATCCTCCACCGCCCCTTTCCCCCGGAGTTGCCCCGAAGATCGCCGCACCGTTCTCCTCCTCGGTACCGAGCCATCTCCCCGTCGCCGCACCATCCGGAGCCGTCTCGGCCTCAATCCGCGCTGCCCAAAGCTCACCCCTCACCCACTGGAGCTCGTCGGTGCATCTACATTCCCCCACTCGTCGCCGGTGACCACCCACACCATGCGCCGCCGATCTCCTCCGCCCTGGCCAGCCGCTAGGTCATCGCCGGCGATTTCCCAAGCCGCCGACCCCACCCCGAGAACCCCCGCGACTCCTTCTCCCTTTCCCCTCACATCACCTCGCCGGACAACCTCGCCACCGCCGGATTTCCTTGCCGCCTGAGCTTGTGCCGCCGCCTCCCCTATTTTGTCTCACCGCTAGGTGGGGCCGTCCCGTCAGCCTCCTCCTCCCCGTCCTATGCCGCTGCCACCTGGGCCCCGCCCCATCAGCCCCTCCACCCTAGGAATATTGCTGCCTAGATTTCTAAATGATTTACTAGATTTGCTAAGTGCATATTATAGCAAAATGTAAAAATGCTAGTTGATTAGGCTAATTAGTTAAATGCCCAGAAAATTTATTATCGTCGTATAAACTTGATCCTTGTCAACCCTGGGAACATATAACTTGATTATTGCCATTTCATTGATTAGTTCATCGTTATATGCTTAGCCCTGCTTTGTATTGCTGGTATGCATCAATGTTATTTCATGTGAAATGAAATGTTTGAAATGCGTGATTTAAAGACAGTTGATGCTGTCATGTTTGATAAAATGGAACTATTGGGATATAATAGTTATTGCTATAATGGGAAATTATTTTCAGAAAACCCTGATTTGGGTGGATGGTTGTATGGATTGGTGCAGTACGCACGAGACCCGGGCCTAGTGTGGGAACCACCCAAATCCTTTAGGACCGAGTCCTTGAGGTAGACAAACTAAGTTCAACAGTGCGACCATGAGTGCTAGTATGGGCAGGCCCTGGTTGAGTACCAGCTTCAAACTCTTGGTGGAATAGGCAACGCCGAATCCGTAGCACACGATGTCGTGCAGAACGTGGTTAAAGGAACCGCCCAGAATCGAGCAAAATTTGACAGTGCCCGTAGATCACAGTGCCACAGAATTGAGTGTAGAATCCATGGATAACGGTGTCGCACAGATTTGAACCTATTGGCGCTAGAGGGGGCCGCTGTCAACTGAGTACCAGCCCAGAGGTGAATCCTTAGCAGTGATGCCTGAGCAAGGAGTGAGTTGGTTAAAGACCTTGTGGTGGTTTACTTTGTAAATTACCTCTCGTGGTAAAGCGTGCAACCTCTGCAGAGTGTAGAACTGTCTAGACAGCCGTTCCCACGATAAAGGGCGGGCGATGGAGCGCTGCCTCTTCGTAGTATTTTCCCATTTTGTTTTCAGAAATGGCGCTTTAAAAGAAAACCACGACAGAACGTCATGAGTCTTGTTTTGGGCCTTCGCAGCAGGACGCTGTGAAGTGATTGAGTTAGCATGACGGGCAGTCATCAAATTTGTATGGCGGCTAGCCCTGAGATTATGATTTAGGCATGGCGGATAGCCCTGAGATTTTGATTTGGCAGTTAGCCCTGATATTGGATTTCTATGGCAGATAGCCATATGATCATTGGATGGACATGGCAGGTAGCCATGAGTTGCCCGTGCTAGGTTAAAACCGGTGGGTAGCCGTAGATTTAAAAGAAAGATATTTGTTTTAACTCTTCTTAACTCTTTCCCACATTTTCAAAGATATAGGAAAATTTATAAAGTTGGCTTTCCGCAAAAGAAACCCTAATCCCTCCTTTGCTAAGCCCTCATATGCATATGTCAATTTGACTTGCGAGTATTTGCACATATACTCACCCTCGCATTCACTCACGGGGCTGCTCATTCCAACGAGCAGGTCCGGAGGCTCAGTATTACGACCGGGACAATGGTGAGCTCGAAGACGGTGATTTCGCCGATGGAGTTCAAGACGTGGATTTCTCCGACGCCTAGGATCGCTACTACAGCCTTGCCTGTGGGATTGTATTGGAGTTCTCTTTTTTGGATTTTACTATGTACCCATGCTTCCGTAGTTGTATGGCCTGCGTGCCAGACTTTTGTATTATGAGACTTAATGGCCGCACTCTGATGTAATATTTAATGTTTTAATAAGAAAGTTCTGAAAATCTGTGTGTACTAGCTACTGATCCAGGGACTAGTACAGTAAGCCACAGAAGGGACTCGACTCGTTCAGGCGGGTCCCGACAAAGCATCACCACCCTTTTATTAATAAGATTCTGGAGCCTTTGAAACATACCAGCTAATCGTCGAGTGATGCACGTAAAAGATCCCGATAAAAAGTGTATGTATACTTGTGTAGAATGTATGATACTTGTGTATGAATGTACATTTTATGATTTCTTGTAATTTAAAGTTTATTGAATGTTCTTTCAATTTTATTTATCAACAAGTTGTGCATGAATAATTGTGTTATAAGTGGTTAAGTTAATGTGACTCACAGGCAGGGGTCAAAATATAAAAATACAAAAATCACATTTCCCAATACATTGTAACCACTAAGTTTCTGTTGGAGCAACCAACCGGGACCATCAGACTCCCCAGTGGCCGCCCCATATGAAGCCACATGTAATTGGCGCGCACACTTCAGTCCTGGTTTGTCGATACAACTGGGACTGATAGAAGCTGCCCAATAGCGATGCCACATGTATTATATAATCAGTCCCGGTTGGCTTAACCAATAGGGACCAATAGACTCACCAGCGGCCGCCCATATGTGGCCACGTGTATTTGACGCTCACACCTTAGTCCCAGTTTGTTGTTATAACTGGGAGGGGCAGAAGCTGCCCAGCTGCGGTGCCACATGTGTTCGTGGCCGGCATATCAAGGAGAGATTAGTCTCAATTTCTGCAACCTGGACTGATGCCCACTAGGCATCAGTCTCCAAGGGCTATCCCAGTTCGGAAACCGGGACTGAAGCCCATTCCAAGCCGGGATTGAAGACCCGTTCCCTAGTAGCAAAAAGGGTCGGCAGCCTATGGCAATCACAAGCCTCGCTGTCGGCATGCCTTAGAGCCAATAGATGGTCAAACCCTTCAAACTCCTGGCCATTACCAAATTGGTGGGCAACATAGACCCCAGGGAGTTCCTGCAAGTCTGAGATGACAGTGAAGACTACAGATAATGACAATGACGATGGCATTAAGGTGAAGAACATCCTCTTTGCTATGGAAGGCCTGTCCCTCCTAGTTTACCAGCCAACCGGATGGATTCAGTTCCGATCGGGACCAACTCAAGGAAATGATCCAAAACAACTATCAAGATGACTATATCACCACAAATTTACTTGGCTCCTATTCACCCCTTAGTCATCTACCCGGTCCTTCAACAATTTTATTTTTTGGGTCATACATAAAAATGTTGGACTGAATATGACAGTGGTAACAAATTTTTCTGGGTGTTTTAATTGTTGTCATTCATGCGGTGTATTATCTGCGGATTTCTCTTATCAATTGATAGGCAACAAACAAATGTTTATATCTATGTTTCGTAGGTGATGGAGAGGATTGCTTTCGATATCGCCTTTTGATGGCCCGTTGTTTCTCTAGCTTCTAATAAGTAGTTTCTCTTTGTAGAACTCCTCCCTCTCTTCCATTCTCTTTTTATACGGTGTACAGGGCCCTCTTTTTTAAAAAAAATAGCAGTGCTCATGCCCATTCGTTAAAAAAAACAAATCTATGTTAGAAGTGTTGGTATCATTTTTTTTTAACGTAGGTAGAAGCATTGTGATGTTATCGGTATTGCCTTTGGGACTATATATAACAAAATAGTTAAAATTTGGCTGCAAATATGTGGATGGTTAGCTAATTGATTGAGAGATAAAGGCCTTGTTTGTTTCAGATTAATGTTGAGTTGCGTTTTACTGTAGCAAATTTGTGACTTCCTCAAAATACGTTTTAACGAGTCAAAAAACTATGAAAAAAATATTTTACAAACTCTAAGAAAACTATTTAAAACCTCACAAGAATGATTATAAAACATTACATCATTTGGCTTATACAAAAATAACAAATTTTCATTTAATTTAATTTAATTTAATTTAATTTAATCTAATCTAAAACAAACAAGGCCAAAATTAGTCATGTAGTATCACATCGTAATCTTTTTTTTCCTTTTAGATTACGTACACGCATGCACCAGGCTTTCCTTATTCCTTTTTTTTTTGTCCAGCATATGTTTCTTCTGATGTACTTTTCTTCTCTTTAAAAAAGTACTTTTTTCACCTCTAGCTCCAGATTTCTGGTGGTAGATAAGCTTGACTCATTTCATTTCTTTATCCGGAACACGTTCTATTAGGCTCATTCTTTCAATCGCAGTGACTAAAATTGACCGGAAATGGAAGATCCAACAACCAAGTCCAATGAATCACAGCCACGGTACGCCTTTTGACTTGCTTACCATTTCTTCTCCTGAATGGCAGGCGCACCAGCATATGCACCTGCAGCTTTATTAATTGTTACAGGGGTATTTGCTTAATTACCATTGATGCATTCAGGAAATCCAGTCACAACCAGATGCTAAGATTCTTACAGCTCTTCGCATAAACCACCCTGTGATCCCAACGCTCCCTTCCCAATTCCTACTAGTCTGCAATAGAAACGTTATTGTATACGGTTACACGCTGCACTAACAGCAGTTGATCACTGACCAGATCTGTCAGTAATGGCCGAGATGGTGAGCTCTGCTGCTGTTCAGGAGACGGTTAACCAGATCGTCTCCCACGTATTCCTGCTCACGGACTCGAAGCATCTCCGGTCAAAGCTCACGGAGTACCAACGACGCAGCGCCATCCCGACGACGCCGACTTTTTTATACAGGTTCACGCTCTTAACAATGGAGGTAACAACCTAGTTCTGTGCTCTGGAATTAGTGGAGATTTCGATTAGAAAGAGCTCTCAAGATCGTATGTTACGTAGGTGTTGATCAGATCAGATCAGATGGGATTGCCCCCAACTATGGCCCCCAACCCCCCTTTATATAGTGGAGGGGGGTAGGGTTACATGATCGTTCCCTAGTCGGTTACATGAGATTCTATCTCCAGACTATACAGCACGGATACGCACCGGTTATTTACAAATATGGATCTCCTAGCAAATCGGGATCAAACTCTATCTCTAGACTTTCTTTGCAATCAAAGTCACATGTAGTCCGATTGGTATCCGTCTCCCTTTAGTCGACCTGGGTCACTCCCATTGAATAATTTATGGGCCTTTTAGGAAGATACCCGGGGCTCATGTTGTTCACAGTAGCCCCTGAGTGCTTTGCAATCGAGTCAGATATCCTGCCGACTGGTTCTTTGGTCATTTATTCATGCAATCTGCGAGGAGATTTTAAAAGACTTAATAGATGTTAACGTTTGAAATTGAGAGCAATGCGCTACTCAGCAATACCAAGACTTTTGCAATCGGCTTGTTTATAAAGCACGCCACTCTACTCTTAATGTTGTATTCCATTGATCTGACTGCTCGGTATCCGTTCTCATCTTGTGAAAATAGTAATTAGCCCATCATGGGGCGTATCTTAAGCCGTGTAATTGTGATACCCGTCTTGCGGTGCACTGCATTTAGCATATTAAGGGATATGCGGCATCAAACACCTTATTTTGTGTTACAGAATTCATCATTGGCCCACCGTGGGGCGTATTTTCAGCCTAGTGGTACCTGTCCCAACCGGAGGAGGGATCAGCTGACGACCTACTTAAGGGCGTACCATTTGGATAAAGTTTGGATGAGAGTAATTTTGTATCCTGGTGCGGTATACAACCGGCGACCTACCAGGGGCATTCAACCGAAACAATATCCAAGCCTCATCAACCCTCAATCTTGGACATGCAAAGTCGACTACTGACCCAACATGGGGTATGTCATGAGACACTTTTAATGGGTGGCGCTTCTAGTCATATGCCCTTACTAGGTGTACCGAGGCCAAAATAGGCTTGATGTCAATAACATATTGTCACTGTTTATGACGTATCGTCGAGAAAGTCTGTTAAGGGGATCGCCCTTTTCTTAAATAGATTTGGCCCGAACCCAGAAGGAATACGATGAGCTTTTGCGCCCTATGATCAAGCCAAAGCGTCCAGCGCCGCCTTTGGGAATCGTGATCACAACCATCGCAGTCCCGTCATTATAATGACTTGTCCTGTGTTTAAATGGGTAAACGAGCTTCATCTCTTCATATTCTTCATTCATAAAAGGATCGGGGCCAGTGCGTGAAATCATACCCAGCCCTAAACCTTTCTTCCCCTCCACCAAGTGTTCATCTCTGTGACTCCTACTGCAATGGCTAACCCTGGTGAAGAAGTTGATGGCTGGGCAATCGCCGTTGCCGAGCAAGCCACCGCCGCCGCTATTGAGGAAATCTGGCAGTAGTGGTGGGAGGTCAGTGCGGAACTCCGCGCTCAGGAGGTCATTCGCCTCTTGGTTCGCGGGTACCTGTAGCTATTCCTTGTGGAGCATCCCTCTGATAGACGCACAGGTAGCCCACATCCTCATGGAAGGTTGGTTTTAGGATAGCTTCTTTATTTTTCTTCATTTGATCTATTGCAAGCCAGCAACGAGAGTTAGCTCATTGTTCTATGCTGCAAAATGTTTTGTAATCCGGCCCAAGAGTCGAATCTTTTGTAATCCGGCCCAAGAGCCGTCTACATTTATCTATCAGATTTTCTCATTTTGCAATGCTTCTTGAATTCCGACTGGTTTTGTCTTCATCTGGATGACTCAAATCATCCTAGATCTCGGCTGCTAGATACTATCTTCACCCTGTGAAAACAACAGTCGGCCCATTATGGGGCATATCCTAAGCTGGTTATCAAGCGTACCAATAGGATAAGGTTTAGATATTAGCTCCATTGGTACCCATATCCGAGTCATTCGGTTTCATGGCAGTCAGCCTGGCATGGGGTGTACCGAGGCTTTTTGTCAATTCAAACCTCACGCGTTTTATACGAAATCAAGGCACAGCCCAAAAATACGCCCCGCAACCTTTAAATTTGGGTCCAGGGAGAGCGAATCGCTCCACCCTGCCCATTTCTCACACGCGTCGTTTCATCCGGTACAGTGAACGTCGCCATCGCACGCTCCGCCACTAGGGTGTCTGTACCCCATGCAGTCCATCGCTGCCGATCCAAAATCCACCCATGGCTCCACCATCTCCCGCCGCCGCGAAAGCAGCTAAGAGCACGAAGGAATGGATGAAATTGATAACCATTGACCGGCGACTTCAGAAGCTGGTAGCCGTTGTCGTACTTCCGTCGCAGGAGCTGATCTCCTGGCACGTCGCTGCCAGTGAGTCCACTCCCACCCCTCGCTTCGATGAGGTGGTTGATGTTGAGTCTTTTTTCCTTCGCGGTCTTGACCTCCCATATTTTTCCTTTCTTAGAGGCCTTCTGTATTTTTATGGAATTGAGTTGACTCATCTCAACCCCGACTCTATTTTCCAAATTTCTGTCTTTGTCCATCATGTGAGGCATATCTTGTGATATCACTTCACTTCGATCTCTCCTGAACCTTTTTTCTCCTTAAACCCTTCCCAAACAAGATATCCCCCAAAGCAGTCGGGGGTGCAGGCTTCCAGTTTCGGGATGGGGACAAGAAGTTCTATTTGGACTTTCCCATGAAAACTTTCAACAAGGGCTGGCACGCCGAGTGGTTGTAATATGCGAATCTTTCGCCATCCCTTTCTTCCTTTGCTGTGGATTGCCCCGTGATTCTCCCCTCCTGGTCCTCTCTTCTCGCCGAGAGCTAAAGTAACCAAGTCTAGGAGCTTCTCCCTCTTCTCAAAGATCTGAAGACAAGAGAATTGATCGGTGTCGGAATTGTAGCAAACTTCAATTTCCGCCTTGTCCAACCCCTGAAGGAATGTGTCCCCTTGGTCTTCGAGTACTCGGTGCACCAAGACTCCACTCGGGAAGGAGAAGAGAAACTTCCTAGGAAAGCCCTGATCACCCGGATCACTGATCTTTTCGCTCTGGGCATTGTTATCAGCAACGCCAATTGCCTGGACCCTTATATGCTATCAAATCCGCCTCTAGCAGTAAGTTAAAAACTTCCTTTCTCTTATTATCATTTAACAATGTAGAGCTTGCCTTGTCTTGTAACCCAGCTTTTTGCCAAGTGCAAGATCGTGCCGCCTTTTCTCCATGCCCTCGGTCCCTGAAGCCCTTGGGTGTAAGGCAGCGCTGCCTAAGCGTCCTGCAGATGACTCGGTTGACGCGGCCTCGGCCAAGAGAGGCAAGGGGGTTGTCTTCATGTAGTCAGACGAAGAGGAAGAAGACGACACACCTATGCTGCAGCGCTGGCGCTGGGCCCAAAAGCGAGCGCACCTTCCATTGCTCAGCCCCCGAGTCCTCCGTCGTCCTAGCCAACGAACCCAGAGCCCGCATAAGGTCCTAGCGGTCCTTCCGGCTCAGCCCGTCAGGCCACTTGGAAAGACGTAGGCCTTAAAATAAAGGTGTCACATAGGTATGTCTTTCTGATACTCTTCTTTTCGCCATTTAATGGGATTTTGCACCTATGTGTCTTCCCTCAATCACTGCAAGCCCGACACTGTCATCCCCATGGCTGCTCTAGCTACAGTCCCCTCTAGCGAGGAAACCAGCCAAGAGGCTCCAGCCTTTGTTGCTACTACTCTCGCACTGCCGAATTCACGGACCGAGCCGCCTTGTACTTAGGACCCAGCTCACCATCCCACTCCTTGGTCGACTGCTCCACCGCTGAGTGCTGCTCCATCAGCATCCGAGGCCGAGTGCTCCAACTCAGCTCCAACTCCAGAAAGCTCGGAGCCAGAAATCAGGGAAACCCTGTGCCCTGCTGCGCCCGCCTACACTCCTCTCCTCCGTGTCAAATGGAGGAAAGAGATGGAGGGCTATGAAGCCAATGATGCTGAGGAAGCGTAGGACAGGCAGATATTGCGGCACATGATGTAGTATGACTCCAAAGTGCTTGAGGTATGTTGTCTTTTAGTCCTAACCCTTGTAGAATCCGAGTATTTTGAATGCTTATTCTTCCTCTTTCTAGAAACTAGGTAAGCGCTCGGCGCAAAAATCCCAGTGTCTCCAGAAAGCCATTGAACAACTCAAGTCGAGAGACGAGTGTTACAACACGCTTTATGCCCAGAAGATGAAGTACCGCGATGAGATCGATGAACTCCGCAAGGAGGTTTCTGAGCTGCGGTACCACCATATGGAAGATGCCAAAACCATCCGCAGTAAGTAGTCAACCGCTTAATTCCTTGATATTGATTTTGTTGCTGGTTTTGCAAATCTATCTAACTTAACTTTCTCCAGGTCATGACGAGGCCTTGGCCACCCTTCATGCGCATAAAAGGGCCCTGGAAGGGGAGGTCTTCCAAGCAAACGTATAGGCGGAGAAATTGAAACAGGATGAGTGACTCGTACTCGGCGGTGTGGTTACTGACTGGAAAAAGGATTTGAAAACGTGTCTTAATTTCTTGCTAGTCAGAGATATCAATAAAATCCGAGTCCCCGCACCGTTGAGCATGAGTAAACCATTAAATTACATTGTCCAGTACTCGAGATTCTCATTGGAGGCTGATATTTCAGACTCTATCCACTCGACGACGAAATCGCCAAGTGCTTCAGATTTGATGGCCAGTCGAGGCTTGCACTTTATTTCAAAGGCTCCAAGCTCGACGTCCCACTACGATTCTTCCAGTGGCTTCCCGTTTGTGCAGTATGTCCCTTTTGAAAGTCGTTAAAGTCCAATTTCATACGTCGACATACGCCAACTTTCTGGTGATTTGGGGAAAAATCAAGATTTATATAGGAATTGTATTTAAACTAATAAATTTCCACAAGTTTTGGTGATTTTTTGTCCTTAGGAATAAAGTGGAGGAAAACTGGAGTTGAACTGAACACAGAAACCGGTTGGCTGGCCCACCCATGGCCGGCCGACCTGGCCTTTGCACCCAACCGACTCCAACTTCTCCTAGTTGCCAAGAAACGCATCAAGGAGTAATCTCAAGTGTCCATACGCGTCAGTTTGAACATATGGCTGCGGTTCCTTCACACTTAGGTCAATTGGCTCTTAAGGAAGTCAGTTCCATTGGCTCTAACTGTCAAAACCGACGTGGGGGATTGATCTACACCATCAAAGAGGCATCCCAGGCTAAAACGAGGGCCGGGATTGACTGAAGGTGGGTCGACCGACCCACTTAGGCCGGCTGACCATCTTGTATCGCCTCTTGGATTCCCCTTTGGTTGGTGTGGAGGTGACACTTGTCCCATGGCGTGGAAGCTCCCAATTAGTTGCGGATGGCTATAAAAGGACGCCCTCACCTCACTTGACACAACACACGATACATCCCTATCATTTGGAGTCACTCTTCACTTGTTAGAGTAGTTAGTTTTGGAGTTAGAGTTGAGTCGAGCTGAAGCTTGGTGTTTCGGAATTGTCTTCGGGAATTCGGATAATAGCTATTATATCCTTTCCCTTTTGTAAGACTTTACTTTTATAATATAAGTATTTTTCATTATCTGATCTGAGCATATTTACACTAAGTGGGAAGTGTGAATTATTAGAGCGATTGATTAAGTTCATCTGGTTTCAAGTCTGGGTTCATTCTCATATGCTTAGAATAGCCTAAGTATTGTACTTGGATCGTGCCTTCCTATGATCCTAGGAGGAGTGATCGGATTTAGTAGCAGACATGGTGTCTGGGATTATCTCTGACTTGGTTTACACCCATTCCAACGTACTTTGTGGTAGATGGTAGTTTTTAAAACAAACCTCCAAACTCATATCTACTAGCTCAGCCTGATAATTGATTGCACTACTAAGGAACTTTATACTCTTCTCGTTGTCCTCCCAACTATCTGCCTAACTTATATTTTTATACTCTAGTGTGTGTGTGTCACCGGTCTTATTATCTTATTATTATTCTTAACCCCGTTAACTAGCTGGCTGGTATCTTATATAGTATAGATATTAGAATTATCCTTCTCCCGCGTTCCCTACAAATTCGATACTCTGGAATACTCCCGGGTGAAATCTAAAAGTGATATCCGTCTGCTTGCAGATAAGAATCGCCAACAATTTTCTGGCGCCGTTGCCGGGAAACACAGCGGTTAAAGATAATTCAAAAGAGAAAAATATTTCCAAATAAAAATATCTTTATTTTTTAACATACCAACCTTGCTTAACGGGCATACCCTTGCTTTGCCTTTGTTTAGTGAAACTAGCAGAGCTGTGTATGACCGGATTCAACATTCTGGAAAACTTCTACCAAAATTCAGAGTCACTCGTACGGAGCACGAGACTCCGAGTCTCACGTCCGCAAGTTCGAGTCTCTGACCTTCAAATCCTCAAAAGAAATGCTTTCCTCTCTACCGAAACACCATCATCTGAGATGGCTGCTCAGAAGACCATTATTGAGTTCTCAGCCCTGTCTAGCACAAACGTACCCACTAGACCTGTGTTGAGACCCATGTGGAGGGTACCCCGGTTTGATGATGAATATAGGTGACAAGATGGAATTGAAGTGTTTTGAAGAATGTTAAATGGTGCATTTGTGGAAATTGCCGTAGAATTGGAACCGGACTATTGTTCTAAGCTTTGGCTAGGTAATAGTTTTGATTGGACATGGTCCGTTGGAATTTGTTAAGCTGACACGTGGTGTGTTAGGGCTTTCTAATTGTGGTGTCATGAATGGATTATGATGTCGGTAATTTTTGTGATGGACTAACCTTGTAGGTGAGGTAATGTGTGTTGGTTTCGTGTGTGTTCACCTCTGTCTTGCAGGTATCGGCGTCTACGTGGCTGACGCTTCGTGCGGACAGCTATAGGCTGGTGCGTCCGCGGGTGTGCAAGCGACCGGATTCGACGACCTAGCGATCAAATGAGGTGGTGTACTTGAGAAGCTTAACCATGGCAAGGAGTCCAAGGCAACTGGAGGCTACGGCGTCGATAACCTGGTGGCTACAAATAGAGGGGGAGGGGAGCACCTCCTCCTCATCCCCATAGAGCCGAAAATTTCAGAAATAAAGAGGGTGAGTTGGGTGTGTAAGGGTGGCACCTGGAGTGCTTGTGACCACATGGACTGTGGTTTGTAATCACCTAACTTTTATGCAATGAAATCTCTCATCTTCATAAACATCTTGCGTTGATTTACTCCAAAAGTTCTTCTTGCTTTTGTTTTCCCTTTTTGGAGCTCTTATTTGGAGATGAGTGTTGGTGATTTTTTCTTGGTTCTTGATGGTATATAATGACTTGAAGTTGCTAATATGATTTACCACTCTTTGCAACCATTTGAGAGGCAAGAGATCAAGTTCTTGACTTGTTGCAAATCTGTCCAGAAAACTTTCATCCGCGCAGTAGTAAGTGTTTGATTTTTAGAAACATCTAGAAAAATCTTTTTTTGAGTGATTCCACTTGGAGAAGTTCTGTCACTTACATATCTATCAACACAAAAATTATCAAGTCATGGAGATTCTTGGTTTGGGTGCAGTGGGGTGAAAACCGAGCCCCAAATTTTCTGGATTAGATTTCTGGTAGGCTGTTGTGTTTGAATTTTTCTGCTTTTTGTGCAAGGAGTCTTGAGCAGATTTTTGGTGGAGTGCTTCACGTCTCATGGTTTCATAGGGAGAAAAATGCCCACAATTTTTGGAGAAACAAAACGCCACCATCTCTTTACTCCAAGTGAGAACAAATTCGGAAGAATCTACTTTTGCTTTTCTAAAAGTGGTTTTGATCATTTGGCTTGGTCTTCTTTCCTAAAGCATGCTTTGAATTGATTCCTCTCTTTTGGGCACTTGACAACCAGGATTGTGAATGAAAAAATTCCCACATATTTCATGACTCTTAGTCATGCATGCTATGGGTACACATAACTTTCAAGTTGTTCGGGTTTTGGTGAAAACAGTAGCACCGAAAATTTGTGGCGTCTATTCACCCCCCGCTCTAGCCGCCTAGGTCGGGTCTTCATCCTACCACCAATGTGGGCGAAGGAGGCTTCGAATTGTAGCCGACTCTTATCAACAAGGTTCAGGCCCTTTCTGTGGCAAGCAATCGGAGGATACCAATGCTCATCTCTAGTATTTCCTAGAGATATGCAGCACTTTCACCATTAAAGGAGCACCTCTCGATGCTGTCTGACTACGCCTATTTTCATTCCCATTGGTCGGGAAGGCAAAACAATCGTTTTATACTAATAAGGATGCAGTTTCAACTTGGGAGAAATGCTCGAATGCCTTCCTCGCCAAGTATATTCCGTTGGGCATGACCAATGCCCTCCGGAACAAGATCTATGGTTTTCAGCAAAACACCGATGAGTCCATTTTGGACGCCTAGGAGCAACTCCAGAAGTACATACTAGCTTGCCCCCCACCACGGGATGTAAGACTGGCTTATCATTCAAAGTTTCCACCACGGGCTTAAATGCATGGTCCGTGAGCACCTTGATGCTGCCTCTGGCGGAGCTTTCTTTTCACTCATTGTGAATGACGCGCATACTCTCATTGAGAAGATGGTCTCAAGACAAGACTGCAGCAATAAATGCCTTCAGCCCTACACACGAGGTGGTGGGGAACGGGGAGTCCCGATCTTCTGGTGAGACTCGTAGAGATAATTTCAATCTGGTCGGAGAGGCGACCTTGACGATCCGGCTACCAACCTCGCAAGGATGAGAACCCGACAATCGCTAAACCACCAAACCTGCTCGTTATCAACCACGCCAAGAACGCGATTGACCTGTCCACGAAGGACGTTTCCTGCAAGCGATCGAAGAACAAGCAAGAAACAGATAAACGCAATCTGAAATTGCAAATATGGATGAAGCACTTGGATAAATTTGAGGTTCGATAACTCGACTCGGGTGGTCTAGTCGACACACGCAAATTCGAGGGGGGACGCACACGGGGTCTACCAACACACAACCAAACCTGAGTCTAAACAATGACGGCTACTGAATATATAGCGACGGCTAGGGTTTGGGGCGCTCAACCCTAGGGTTACATGGGCCATGGGCCCAAAGTGGAGGTGGCGCAGCACCCGGCAGATTTTGACGTCCTCTTGATTTCGTGATTCCTGTTGATTCTGATAGAATTTGGTCCTCAAACTGGATCCATTGGAAAGCTCCCGTCGTGGGCTTGTCCGTGCATACCAAGAACATCCAAAACGGACTTCGTATGACCGAGTTATGATCATTTCAAGTTGGACTGCTCCTGGTGGCCGAACTGGGCTCGTGGACGACGAATTGGGTTTAATCTTTGGTTGGGCCTTGAGCAACATGGGGGTTTGGGCCTGAGGTCGTCGAGGAGGTGGAGATGCGTCTTTGTTGAATGCGCCTTCAAGTATGGGTGGCGGCCAAGGTGGCGGCCGGAGTGATGGATACCGTAGCATCATGCCCGAAGGTGAAGAAGACCAACTGTGGGGTCGATCTGGCCAAGGTGGGGGCCGATGAAACCATGTTGATGTAGCCGAAGGAGTGGATGCGATGAATTGTCGCCAACATGTCACGATCGTAGTGCAAGAAGTAGAGAAAGGAGTAGTGGTCGCATCCATGTGGACGATGTCCTCATCATTCTCCCCTTTTTGAATTGGAGTCGTCCTCGACTCCTTTACATGTTCCTGCAAAAGGTTAGTAGAAACAAGGGGCCAAAGAACACGCTCACCTTTTGAGTAACTAGAGGAATTTAGCATGACATGGATAGAAAGATTGTCATCCTCTAGTTGGGCACATTCATTTACGACAAAAGTTGGATTCATATTAGAACAAATGTAAACTCGATGCACCATATACTCTCCTTTATCATTATTTTTGCCAATAGCATGTAAACTATTTCTATATAAACATGGCAAATCTGAGTGTTGACAAAGTTTCTCCTCCAAACTATTTAGGTCACAAAGAACATCGAATTTAATGTAACCTAAAGTACTTAGAGAAGACATTAATTTTAGCTCATTTTCCTCGGTTGCAATATGAAGAACATGTCTATTATTAGCACAAGTATTGGTTTCTAAAACAGAAGACACATGTTCTTTTAATAGTTGTGGTATTGATATAAGTGAAGCATTATCACACAACTCTTCTTTATCACAAGTAGTAGCGAGCAAATCATCTTGTGACAAAGAAAATTCAACAGCGGGTTCCACTAATGGTTGCTCTACAATAGCATGAGTAGTGGACAATTTCATATCATCACAAGTATTCTCACATTGAGCAAGTGCATCACCTTTTTCATTACCTTGCAAGGCCTTATCAGTTGATGTAGGTGTAACTTCAATGGTTTGCTCTTTGCTCACAACAATGATCTCTTCTTCCTTCATGTGCTCCTCTTTATCCGTCTTTTCTCGACAATATTTTTCTTTCTGCAAAGTGTTAGCTGAAAGAGCAGGTGCAACAACCGATACATCTAAAGAGGCTAGAAATTCATTCAATGATTCCATAAACTTATGTTCAGCTTTACAAGCACATTCAAACAATTGTGAAAGAGAACTATATGTTTCATGAATGAGAATATCCCGAATTTCCTCGTTGAGTCCCTTCAAAAATCTATTTTCAATTGCCTCTTCACATTCAATTAATCCACTTAGTTTTAACAAGGTCTTGAATTTGCGATAGTATTCCTTTACCTTCAATTTACCTTGTTTGAGATATTTCAGGTCAAGATATGCATCTTCGGCATCATAGTCTTCAAACATATCTCTAGATGGTAATGGAACAAATACGTTGTACTTCACATGATGATGAGAGGTGTAACCTGCCATTGTTAGTAGCAAACAAGAAAATACACGGGTATATTCCTATAAACTACTAGGTAGTGGAGTCACTCAAGTCACACCCACTCAAACATTTACCTTGCTCTTACAAGTTCTTACCACACAAGCAGGCGGTGCAATCGGTGGCTGGTTCGTGATAATCTGAGCACACGTGGTGGTAAAGCGATAGCAAGATCTATCCCTGTTTGGTTAGTAGTATGTGGAGCTTGGACAGGCTAGTATTTGTAGCAAAGAATATGCAATCATCGAAATCAGAATAGCAAAACTGAATAAATATCCAAAGTACTTGTCCAAGTTGGTGGCCTAAACTCGTTCCTATAACTAGTTCAAACAAGCGAGGAATACACCAAGTACGAAGGATACAATATGCAAACACTTCTGATCTTTGTTCTTCCTCTTTTTTTTTTGTGCGGCTCTTTTGTATGCACTTGTCTTTTTCTTTTCTTTTCTTTTCTTTTTTTTTCACCAACAAATACAATTGCAACACTGTATTTTCAGCCTCTAAAGACAGCAGATCTTCTAGCACAGTTTTTTGGATTTTTAGCGACCTCGGATGTAAAAACTCACAACTACAAAATTGTAGATCTTCTCTTCCTGATCAATTTTCATATATGAAAGTCCTAATTTGGATAAAGGATCTAGGAGATTTGGGCCCCGCAATACAGACTGCTCAGCAAAATCCGAGACACATACAGAATCACTTCCAACGCGATTTTGGATCTGAAGATGGAGTTTCTGGATCTCCTCACAATGGACAAAGTTGTAGATAATTTTCGGGGCTACAATTTAGGCTATAAAATTGTCCAAATCGGAGTTGATATGATGGAGATATTGCATACGGAATAACAGATCCGAAATAATTGCGAACCAATTCAACTCGAATTCCTTTGGTGCTCGGGTTTGAAGTCAATAAAACGGATGAACTTCACACTAGGACATGAACTTAATCTAAACCAGCAACAAGACTATGACCATGGACACAAATTCAATAAAGCGAAACTGAAAACGAAAATTGCGAAAGCACAAAGTGGCTTGGACAGTGGACGCGACGACGAACTCAAATCTTTTTTGTGGGGCAATTTTCTGTACTCTAGGATGAACACGAAAAGATCTAAAACTAAGGATAGATGTTCTCACCAGGCAACCGTCGCTCTGATACCAAATGATGGGGAACGGGGTGTCCCGATCTTCTGGTGAGACTCGTAGGGATAATTTCAATCTGGTCGGAGAGGCGACCTTGACGATCCGGCTACCAACCTCGCAAGGATGAGAACCCGACAATCGCTAAACCACCAAACCTGCTCGTTATCAACCACGCCAAGAACGCGATTGACCTGTCCACGAAGGTCGTTTCCTGCAAGCGATCGAAGAACAAGCAAGAAACAGATAAACGCAATCTGAAATTGCAAATATGGATGAAGCACTTGGATAAATTTGAGGTTCGATAACTCGACTCGGGTGGTCTAGTCGACACACGCAAATTCGAGGGGGGACGCACACGGGGTCTACCAACACACAACCAAACCTGAATCTAAACAGCGATGTCTACGCTATATATGAGAGGAGTGGCGGCTAGGAGGGAGTGCTGGACGTCCTAGGGTTTCCCTAGGACGCCCACCACATGGGCCTCAGCCCAACAAGGTTACAAGGCCCGGTTTGGCCCAACTGGGTGACGCAGCACCTTGTTTCATTGATTTCTGTTGCTTCCGAATGAATTTTGAGGTGAGATTGCATCCATTGGAAAGCTTTATCTCCTAAGCTTTCCGTAGAGTGGCAGAACGTCGAAAACGGACATCGTATGTGACCTGGGCGTCCTTTTGAAGTTGTGCTGCGCGCAGATGGCCGAACTGGAACTGGGCTTTCTCTTGGGCCGTCTTTGGAATGACAAGACCTTTATGTCCTGAAGGAGTAGATGAGGTGGAGATATTCCTTTCTTGATTGCGCCTTCAAATATGGGTGGCGGCCAAGGTGGCGGCCGAAGTAACAGAGACGATGGCGCCATATACGGAGACCAATTGCGTAATCGACCCGGCCAAGGTGGCGGTCGATTGTACCATGTCGATGAAGCTATCATAGTAGACGTATGAGAAGTAAACGATGCATTGAATTGTCGCCAACTTGTCATGACCGTAGTGGATGCAGGGGAAGGAGTGGCGGTCACATCCATGTGGGCGATGCCCTCATCACGAGGAGTCCACCAAATCGATAATATGGATATGCTGGCGGCCAAGATGGACCTTTTGATGAAGATGCTAGAATCACCACTGCAGGCTGTCCATGTTCTTGAATCTCGCATGACCTGCGAGGTTTGTGGGAGTCTTGTGCACTCAGGAGACAACTGCACCAAACATGAGGATGGCAACTTCGTCAGCAATGGATTCCGTCCGCAATCGAGCTACTCTCTAGGATGGAACTCCAAGTCCAACTTCTCGTTCGATAACCGTCAACAAGGAGGTAATGCTGGTAGCTTTAATCGTAATATGTCAACTCTAGATAAATTTATGAATGCTCAATGAAAGATGAATGATACCATCAGTAGGAAGTTTCTTGCTAATGATAAAATTCTAAAGAGCATAGAGTCAAAACTAGAGGGATTTTCAACTGCCATGCATAGCCAAATGAGTTTAACAAAATGCAAGAAACCAAAATAGCTCAATTGGCTGCTTCAATTCCCACATCCACTCTGGGTAAACTTTCGGGGCAACCAGAACCACACCCAAAGGAGAATATTAGTGCGGTTGTGACTCGGTCGGGAAAAACGACTCGAGACCCGCCGTAGTCTAACCCTGCAGGGAAGGAGCATGACACTCCCGACGAGATAAATGAAGAGAAGGAAGGGTATGACAAGGAGCCACATGATGAGCCAGAAAATGACGATGGGAGAAGATGCGGAGACTAGAACTAGTCCCGCAAAGTTCACGGATACACAAGTGCTACCCTTCCCGCATCACCGACACAAACCTACTGCAGACGTGCAGTTCAACATGTTTGTCGAGGCAATCAAGCAATTATATGTCAATATTCCATTGCTATATGCAATGCAGGTGCCGATGTACGCAAAGTACCTGAAGGACATCCTTTACAACAAGCATCCGTTGCCGACCACAGAAGCCATCAAGTTGACTGAAAATTGCAGCACTGCAATCCTAAATATTCTCTCCAATAAAAAGGACCCTGGTTATCTAACCATCTCTTGCTCCATTGGTGCACAACACTTTGATCGTGCTCTGTGTGACCTAGGAGCAAGCGTCAGCATTATGCCCAATGTAATTTATGAAAATTTAAATCATTCTAGCATTATGCCCAAGGTAATTTATGAAAATTTAAATCATTCTACCTTGTCCAAGACTACCATGACCCTGCAGCTCGTGGATCAATCAATCCGCCATCCTGTCAGAATCGCTGAGGATATACCGGTGAAAGTCTGGAATTTCCTGGTGCTCGTGGACTTTGTGGTACTCGACATGGAGGTGTACACCAAGACGCCTCTCATTCTTGGGAGACTGTTCTTGAGCACAGCAAATGCAACTATAGACATTGGTGCAGGAGAGATTCAAGTCAACATAAATGACCGAGATGAAATCTTCAACTTCAAGTCAAGAGTTGAGCAATGCTCACAGGCATGCACTTTTTATGGTAAAAATCCTAAAATTCTGCAGACAAAAGCGGAGGCTATACCAAAACATCAGGTGGATAGTCTCAGTGCAACCATGAGGAGAACTCTCCAACTATTGGACGAGCCTTTGCAGCGTCCATATTGGAAGGAGAGCAAGAGCAAATGGGCAAAGAAGTCCCAAACCAAGGATCGCAAGAAACCTGCGGTAGAAAATTTGGAGCCTCAAGCGAAGGTCAACGCTACCCAAAAATCTCGAACAAAACAAGTGTAGCGTAAGAAAGAAATTCAACCAGCCGCAACAATAACTTCGGTTGTGGAAATTCTTCAATAAAAATGAGGTATTGAGACGGTCTGACTCGAGGACCACGAAAAATTTCGAGTCCTCACCGGGAGGTAAGTTGGAACTTATCTTTGCATTCTTATTTATTCTCTTGCATTTTCCACTATATATTTGACTTTTACCCGTGCATTTACCATTCATATAAAAATAAAAAAAATCAGAAATTGAGGGGCCGGCCGACCCATCTAGGCCGGCCGACCGCCCCTTTCACCTCCACCTCAGACTTCACTTCACACCAACTACTCTACATGCTTAGCTAGGTATCTAGGCACTCAAAGTATTGTAGGTAGGTGGATTTTTGCTGCATTTTCCATGCATTCGTCGCCTATAAAAAGAGGAGCCAGCAGCTGAGATCGAATGCACATTCAGGCAATTATTGCATGATCCAACGTCTCCCCTCTTCTCTCTTTGCATTAGCTCATTAATCATTCCATCCATCCTAATGACTTTGTGACTTAGACAAATAAATATTTTTGTGGAATCAATTAAGTAAGCTTCGCAAGGGCTACTAATCTTTGGATGACTGACTGCTAACTGTTGGACCGCAAACTTTTGATCTTCACTCTATATATCCTTCAGGTATTTGTGGTCTAAACCCTTTTGCAGAAATGTTGTGGTACGACAAGATTGGCAGAATCCTGTCCAAGGGTGCCAAGGGCGTTCACAAAAGGTTTAGCTCTTCCATCTCGGAATGAACTCACACTCCGACCGAGGTCCCATATAGCAACTCAAGGGAATACATGTCAATGGACTCCCATTTCTCTGGGCATTACGGCTGGCAATCTGACTCAACCGAACCATCTGGGCAGATCAAGGGCTCAGGATCAGAGTGTTAATGTCGGAAGAGCAGATCATCCTACAAAGCGACCATGAACGACATATATTGGAGGCGTTTAGAAACCGGATTTTTCAGCATACACGGTCTTATGACCCGATGTTACTAATTACAACCGGCCTTCTCGACGACTTTACGGATGTCTTTCAAGTGGTCGGCTGGAACAATTTTGTTCCCATCACGAAAAAGGTTCGCGCCTTCTGACCCTTGAGTTTCTAAGTACTCTTCGCTTTCTTGATAATGGAACTAGATAGTCGTTTAGATTTTTCAATGAAACAATTGAGAACTCATTGCACGATCTAACTAGACATCTAGGTTTCTCCATGAAATGTAGAGTCACTCCTGATAGGCTAAATAGCTTTAAACGTGATTTCTGGTTAGCTATTTCTGGCAGGAAACACACAATTACACCCCGCATGAATGAAATTCATAATCCTAGTCTTAGATTCATGCACCGGTGGCTTGGTATGGTTATTAACTCTAGACATGATATCCGTATTGTGCTCCTGGATGAACTACAATACCTATTTCCTATGGTCAATAAGAAACCTGTAAATCCAACAGCAAACATGGTATTACACCGGCTAGAGATGAGAAATTTGATAGGTGACATAGATTGCACTTCTCTTGTCACCCGCATTGTGGAAAGTTTGGAGGTTTTAGAGAGTGCCGAAGTGGCCTTGTTAGAGGAGCCATTCCCATTAGTAGGGAAGGACCATTTCACCCCAGGGCACATTCTGAGGGTAGATGAGTTTGAAGCCTACTACAAGAAATTTCAGGGGACCACGGTTGAGGTTCGTTTACCTAATCCAAGGCTCGGCGCCTACATCGCCTGGAATTTGACCCTCAACTTTAGTGCCTTAGAACCCCCGCGTCACAGCATTTTTGGACCAGTAACTTGTAGTCGCGCACGCCGCCAGCGTAAGTTTGAGCAGCACACTCAACCTGAACACAGCGTGCCCCACCACGATCCGTGGATGGGAGCTACAACACCACCTCACCAGTTTTACCCTAATGACGGGTGGGATCAATGGTACGCACCTGCCCATGGGTACGCACCACAAAGATTCAAGGGATGGGGCACCCATCATCACAAAGCTGGGAGCTCATGGCAACACGAAGATGGAGGTTCCCAATACCAGCATGATTGAGGTTCCTCTGTAGGACGGGAAGGGCCGTCATCAGCCCGATACCCTTCCTATTTCGATCCCTTTGCATGAGATCTCCGCATAATAGGAGAGACGGTGGACACATTAGTAGATGAAATGGGCAACGTTCGTCAAACACTTGCCCGACACACTAGGTACCACGAGGAGACGACCGAAAATCTTCGAGCCAACACTGATGTGATGATGACTGGTCCCAACGCTTTGACAACTTAGTTCTAGCACATGGGTATTGACCCACCAGCTAAATAAGGTACGCCCCAACTACTCTCCCACTTGCTTTGTTGTTGCCACTGTTGTTGCTTCTACTATTGTTGTTGCTGCCTGAAGGCTTGCCAGATTACCCTACCGTGCCCAGCGTTGGCAAATTACCCTGCCTTGCCTCGCGTTACCTGTTACCCTGCCTTGCCCTGTCTTACTTGTCATCCTGCCATAAAAATTGAGTTTGCTTAGTGGCACTTGTCATATGCATGTTTAATAATAATAATAATAATTAAAAGTTCTATAAAAATTTGAAAAAAACTAAAAAGACCAAAAACATTTCCCTTCAAATAAAAAGTATAAATGTTGATTTTTACCCAAGGAGATAATGAAAAATTGCTCTATCTTGTTCTCTAAATACTGGGTTCACAATTTAGTACTCTTGTTTAGTTTAACATTTATTGGTATAAGTTGTTATTCTGCCTAGACTTTATCTAGTAGGTTTTGACATTTTTAATCCAAGTCTAAATTGTTGTGAGATACGATACAGCTAAAATTAGAGCTTAGTTGCTCATACCTCTAGTAAGAAAAGTCTTGAAAAGATTTTATTTTGAAAATATAAAAATACTTTGAGAAATGTTCCTCATTGGGATTTTCTTCCTACCAAAGCCAAAAGTACTAAAAAAGATTAAAAGCTTATAATTTAGTCACTTATGGTTGTATTGAGTTTTGCCAAAACTTGTGACCTTAAGGAGTAGTGACTCTTCAAACCTAGTCATTTCCTTTCGCGTATCCCTTTGATTTTTAGCCTTATTCATATCTGGCAATGCTAAATTCTACCTTGGAATGCAGCATCCATTCCGCAAAGTATTACTCCACTTACCAAAATAAGACAAAATCTTCGATGTGTCCCCGTTATACATACCTATGCAGTCTATTCCATTAAAGACTTCAAATTTATCGTAAGTCGTCCCTCAATCTCTTTGAAAATTGAGAGGCTAAAAAAAGAGAGAAATTTTGGGAGAAAATGATCTCCCCAGAAAAAAAGAGAGAAGAGTTGATCTTAAACTCTGAGAAATTCGGCCTCTCCAAAAATATTTCTTAAAGAGCGATTCGCTCAAAATAAGAAGTCATATAGACTGTGTGCTTAAACACAAGATCCGATGTGACGGACTCATTAGTACCTCACATCCTTGCACCTTTGTTCCTTCATTTCTTTGGCGTGAGCCCATTCTCTCCCTTACCCCTGAACATTATTTCTCTAACGACCGGAATGCGAAGCGGCATGATCATCATTAGGTCCAATTTTTGACATAACAACATTATACAGCCTAAGTAGGCCATTTCTAGCCCTACCTTGAGCTCCACACAAACCTTTAGATGATAGGGATTAGAATTGGCCTTAGGCCTTGGTAAGGATGAGTAAAATACCACTTGAGCGATCCGAGAGTACCAATAGAGGAACTAAAATTTTGAAATTTCCGAGACCTATTCTGAACAAGGGTAAGCTAACACTGCTCATTTTTGGTTGCTCTATTTTCCATCCGCCTAAGACAAGGTGACATTTTGGAAGCCCTACAGGTATTAAGTGCAAGGTTGGGATACACTTGTAAGAGTTTATGTTAATAAATAGTGAGTATTAACCTGTGCACTTAATATTTATTAAAATAATGATATTGATGCAATCCTAATCCACCGGGTCCAATTCTGAGCTCTTTGCTTGAGGACGACCAAAAGTTCAAGTTGGGAGGGGGGTGTGTGTTGGCAGTAGTTAAAGTTTAATTTCATACGGCGACATATGCCAACTTTCCGGTGATTTGGGTGAAAATCAAGATTTATACAGGCATTTTATTTAAACTAATAAATTTCAACAAGTTTTGGTGAGTTTTTGTCCTTAGGGATAAAGTGGAGAAAAACCGGAGCTAAACCGGACACAGAAGCCGGTCGGCCTACCCACCTTGGCCGACCGACCTGGCCTTTGCACCCAACCAACTCCAACTTCTCCAAGAAACACATCAAGGAGTAATCTCAAGCGTCCATATGTGTCGGCCTGATCAAATGGCTGCAGTTCCTTCACACTTGGGTCACTTGGCTCTGAAGGGAGTAAGTTCCATCGGCTCTAACTATCAAAACCGATGTGAGGGATTGATCTACACCATCAAAGAGGCATCCCAAGTGAAAACAAGGGCCGGGATCGACTGAAGGTGGGTCGGTCGACCCACCTAGGCCGGCCGAACCCATTTGGCTTGGATTCCCCTTTGGCTAGTGTGGAGGTGACACTTGTCCCATGGCGTGGAAGCTCCCCATTGGTTGCGGATGGCTATAAAAATTCCCCCTTACCTCACTTGACACAACACACAACACATCCCTCTCATTTGGAGTCACTGTTCATTTGTTAAAGTAGTTAGTTTGGGAGTTAGAGTTGAGTCGAGCTGAAGCTTGGAGTTTCAGAATTGTCTTTGTCAATTTGGGTAATAGCTCTTGTATCATTTCCCTTTTGTAAGACTTTGCTTTTATAATATAAGTGTGTTTCATTATCGGAGCTAAGCATATTTACACTAAGTGGAAAGTGTGAATTATTAAAGTGGTTGATTAAGTTCATCTAGTTTCGAATCTTGGTTCATTCTCATATGCTTAGAATAGCCTAAGTATTGAACTTGGATCGCCTTCCTAGGATCCGGGGAGGAGTGATCGGATTTAGTAGCAGACGTGGTGTCTGAAATTATCTCTGGCTTGGTTTATACCCATTCCAACGTACTTGGTGGTAGGTGGTGACGCCCTATCCATCCGAGATTTATCTCACGCGTAATCCACTGCGTTAGGAATTGTACCAGTAGGGTACAATCGGGGGTAGTTATAACCATTCGGTGTTCTTAACTAATAGAGGATGGAAGTGAATTAGCCGCGCTTCGACGAAGTTCTTAAAACAAACCTCCAAAATCATATCTGCTAGCTGAAGGAACGAAATCGGCGACTAGAGGGGGGTGAATAGGAGCCCAACAATTTTTCTCTACTAAGATCACCCCAGATCCCACTCCGACAATATATCGAACACGTAGTATTCCTTCTCAACTTGGTGCTCTCTCCTCGGCCATGTAAGCATTTCGTCAAACATATAGGGTGCACTCGCGCTCAATGCTTCCATCGGCCTGCCTAGCCAAGGCCGACCCTTGAGCACCTCTAGAACATCGTAGGCCTCAGTGACACCGAGCAAAGGAGCTCCACATCGCCGAGGCCCCTGGAACGAGCACACAAGCGCCGCCCTCCTCATATGGAAGTAAGTCGCTGGAGCAACTCCTTGTCGCACTTGCACATGGCCGGCCTTCTCATCACCGTATGTGGACGCCATCATGAGCTAACACCTGGCCGGCACCTCCGCTGCACGCCGCAATGGCCACAGGCCGTCGCCGCTGCTTCCATGGACCGGTGTCGCCCATAGCTGGCGCATGCCACTCTCTCATGGGGTTACCATGGCCGCCGTCCCTTGGAGTCAAGCGCCGGCGTGCCAAGGCCTCCGCCTGGACTGGCTGCGCCGCGCCGCCGCTCTGCCAGCCGGCCGTTGCTACTCTTTCCCTTTCTCTTCCTCTCACACGGTGGCCATCTCCCTCACAATATTTCTCTCACAATCTCTTGTTTTTGTGCTGCTCGATGGGAAGAGGAACAAAGGCTATAGCATGGTGTTGTGGAGAAGATGAGCAGACCTCCCCTAGGGCTACCACACTGACGTGCCGCCCAGGGCCGGTTCCACGCCGCCCCTTTCCGCGTCGTGGCTAGCCGACGGGCCGGCCGTCACCGCACCGAGCCGAAGCAAACAAGCGCCACCGCCCTCCAGGGACGAGCCGCCGCCGCCGCTCGCCGCGCGCTACTTGGCCAATTAACCAGCCGGCGCCACCGCCTTGCCGCGCCACTGCCTTGCCGCGGCCGTGGCCGCCTCTCCTGCGCCGGGCCGCCGCCGCCGCTCCTGGCCGGCGCGCCCCATGACGGCCCAGCCTTAGGCCAGCGCTGCCCTTGGTTGTGGCTGCCGCGCCGAGGACGTCGCCTCCTGGCCGCCTTCCATGCCGCCCTCTCTCTCCTCATAGTTCCCTCTCACTCGGTGGTTTCCATGGCCGGCGGCTAGGGAGGATGTGGCGGCTGGAAGGTGGAACCCTAGCCGTTCACCTCTCTTCCTCTTTTTTTTTTCTTTCTAAACGTTTTGCTTTCTTTTGTTTTTCCTCTCTCAACAAAATAGATGCTAAAATCATACAAAGATATCTAGGAATTATGATAATTTATTTTTGTATTTTTGTCCACCTTACAACCATGGAAGACCCCTCTTCCCTACACCTCTCTCACATAGGGCTACATGGTGGTGGGATAGCTTAAACCCTAAGCCTCCGCCCCTCCTTATGTAGCCACCCAAGGGAATATTCCTTCGAATATTCTGGCATCTTAGGAATATCCGTACCAAGCCACGCAGGGTCCGCACCCGAATTTTCTCACATAGGCTAACCAGTAACATACAGGGTTTTAACCACACCGGCTAACCCAGAACCGAATCAGGGTTTTCCACGGGCTAACCTAGAACCTGACCAGGTTTTTGATACTGGCTGATCCAGAACCTAACCTGGGTTATCCACGGGCTAACCCAAAACCTGATAGGGTTTCTCACAACCCAGAACCGAACTAGGGTTTTCCACGGGCTAACCCATAACCTGACCATGCCCGAAACTTCGAGCAAAAGCCAACCGCCTCCAACGATCCCTTCGCCTCGAAGCATCAGGTTACCGACACCATGCCTGGGCCCACCAGACAAAACAACTTCGCCATCAGGTTACCGACGCCACCGCCTCCTACTGCCTCGGACTCCTTGCCATGGCGAAAGCTTCTCGAGTACACCACCCGCCATTAGATTATCGACGCCACAGCGTCCAGCTGCCTTGGACTCCTTGCCATGACGAAGCTTCTCGAGTATAACCGCCAGGTCATCGAACCCGGTCGCCTGCACGCCTCCGGACTCACCAGCTTCCAGCTGTCCCCGCTCAGCGTCAGCCACGTACCCGCCGATACCTGCATCATAGAGGTGAACACACACCAAAACCATTCACCTTACCTCTCCTGCAAGGTTAGCACATCAGAAGATCAACCAAAACCAAGCTCAACATCAACGGACACTGTCCGATTGAACACGTGTCACCTTGACACGACCCACCGAACACTGTTCCTTCATGTTCAAGACAGCACGTACAGAACACCACTGGACACCGTCCGATCGAAACTCTCGCAAAAACCCATCACTACTCGACATGTCCAGTCGGCATCGGACTCCGTCCGCCAGACACTCAACTCGTGTCTGTTACACTAAATGCAACTCAAAACACTTCAAAATCGCAATAAATTCAAACCAGTCACATATATTCATCACTGCACAAGGGGACCCACCACACGGGTCTCAACAATCCCCCTTGATGAATATATTGACAAACCACTCGAAAAAGGATTTTAAAGTTTTCAAAATTGAAAATAAGAAGCATTTATGAAATGCCGATCATGCTTGGATCAAATCAAAGAAGCAATTGTTCGCCACATCCAAGACATAAGAATCAAAGTCCCCCTGTGAGATCAAGCCTCCCCATGGGCTTATTGATTTTGGTAATTGATGGCAACTAGGCCGTACAGCTGGAACGCCAAGGATAAGGATCTTTATTTTATAGTTCTTCTATTTTCCTTGTGTGTGTCTTCGGCGCGTCTACATCTCTCTGGTTGCAGGGTCCCACTGAGCACAGGTCACGGGGTTCCGAGAGTGACAGGTGTTAGGTTTGAGCGAACCATCTAGAGCGAGTCCACCTGTCTATGTTCGAGAAGGTTCGGGGGTTCAACTTTTCAGGGTTTCGTAGCCTCTAAGCAACCCAAGCCAAATATTAGGTTTTAGGCGCGAAACTTCCCGCCCAAATGATTTGAACCTCCCGCCGTGTCCACAAATCGACAAACGTGTCCCAAGATCCGAGGCGTGGTGACGAGAGGGGGCGAGTGAGAGGCAAAGTCCGAAGGGGGCAAAATTCCAGCCCCATCGGACGCCGTCCGATCGGCATCGGACGGCATCTGGAGAGCCCTAGCCAAAATTCGGCTAAGTCCCAAAATCACCGCCTCTGTCGGACGGCGTCCGACAGCGATCGGACGGTGTCCGACAGCAACGATTCCCAAAGAGAGAGCTCGAAAATGGCTAAGTCCCAGGCGACACCGCCCCTGTCGGACGGCGTCCGACAACCACCGGACGGCGTCCGATGAAGTTCACTGTGACAGCGTCCGACGGCCTCCGGACGGCGTCTGGTCAACCGGGTGCTACACTACCCACTGTCGGACGGCGTCCGACGCGGACCGGACAGCGTCCGATGACGGCTTGGCACGCGACCAAACACCTGGCGGGCGTCTCGTTTGCACGCAATAGCGCCCTGTCGGACGCGTCCGGTAAGCCACCGGACGGCGTCCGACGAAGCACAAAAA
>SPJY01000862.1:1373568-1406714 GCA_005191435.1 Raddia distichophylla | reverse complement strand
GGGAGTGGGGGGCGGCGCCGGCGGGGTGGCACCGGCGGCGTCGGAGCGGCGCGTCGGGGAGGCGAGGGCTCGGGACTTGGCAAAAATGCCAAGTCCCGAGCCCTAGGGCGTGATCTAAAAAGGATCAGTCTCGACGGCCACCAGGAAGCCTGTCAATACTATTAAGCCTGTGTCGACGGCTAGCGCAAAACCGTAGATACTATTAAGCCTATATCGACGGCTACTAGCAAGCCGTCGAGACTGAATTATCAGTATTGACGGCTCCAATAAGCCGTCGATACTAGGCAACTAACGGCTAGCATGTGTCGACGGCCACGCCGTAGCCGTCGATACTGACTGGCTTTGTATCGACGGCTTAGGACCTAACCGTCGGTACACTCGTCGTGGGTAACTGTATCGACGGCCATATAAAATGCCGTCGAGAATAGCTGTGCCGAGGGCAACTGTTGACTACCGTCGAGGTACCAGCTTTGTATCGACGGCTTATTGTGAAGCCGTCGAGAGAGACTTTAGTCTCGAGGGCAGCTCCCCCCAAGGGCTTAATCGGTCAAACGACTCTATTTGAATTTTAAAAAATTCAAAAAAATATTTGAAATCATCAGACCACTCCATGATGTTTCCTACATAAAATTACAAGTATAGAAAAAAAATTAAAAATTTTAAAGCTAACATGGCAATGACTCCTTTGTAAATCGAAGCTCTTCGGAGAATTTACAATAAACGTTTACTATTTCATCCGTTTCCATGATCAATAAACATGCGTTTGAATTTAATACTATAGCAAAAAACATATCATTACACACGACATTCATAGTATTTAAGTAAATATCGTAACAAAACTGAAAGAAATTTGAAATGAAATTTAAATCACAATAAAACTAAAACAGCACAAATTAAATTGTTTTCATACTACGTTGTGTCGACGGCCACGTCATGGCTGTCAAAACAGCCTCTCCGGCGCACCCTGTGTCGACGGTTTAACGGCTAGCCGTCGAGAGACGTAGACGCCGTTAAGCGGCGGACGGTTCCGTGGGACCTCCTCCAAGCTCTCTCGATGGCTTGGATATAAGCCGTCGAGAGTGACCCAAGTGCGTGCTCAGTATCGACGGTTAATTATTGGCCGTCGAGACTAATTGACATGTATCGACGGTTCAGTTTTGGCCGTCGAGGAAGAAATTGGCAGTCGACTCTGCGAGCGATTCCTGTAGTGAGCGCTTGAACTTGAAGAACTTTAATTGTCCCTCCCTGTGATAGTTTGAAAAGACATCTTCCTACCTGTGTGTTGAACTGGTGGCGGACGAATTGTTGCATACTTCTATTCATATTTTATGTACAACTCATTGAGTCCATTTCTTACATCATTAAAATAGTTAAAGTAATCTATGCCAGTAGCAACATCAACTTGTGTTAGAGCATTAGTTAAAACTAGAAGTTTAGCTCTAGGGTTCAATAAGGGAATATCTCTCTAATATTTTAAATATTTGAATTTCATAAAGCTAACAGCACCAAATAAAATAGGATCATTTTGAAACATTTTTAACTGATTAGCGATATGAAAAATACACCGAGTAATAGAACAAGATGTAGGTTCATAAAAAAAAAATTCTGAAAATGCATGTAAATGAGTAAGTACCTACCATACTTGTGGAGAAGTGAATGACCATAAAGAGTTCGGTACTCAGTGTTAATAAAAATTTCAATAGCCTGTCTGTAAGGTAATACATGCTACGATATAATGTAGAAGAATGGGCATGTCCAAACCGAACTTTCTTGGTTGGAGTTATGATGCACGACAATAATTCTTCCACTGAGCAAGTCTTGTATTATAGATATTTAAAAATGAGATAGCATCTCTAATAGCTTGAAGATAATGTTCCAATCTTAATATTTAAGCCACACTTCACAGTTAGATTAATGATATGGCATGCACAACATTGATGGATTAAGAACAAAATAGCATAATTAGATAACACAGGTGTCAAAATGTTCATGGCAGAAGTATAAGTTGATGCATTATCTATGATAATAGCAAAAATCTTATTTGTAATAACAAATTCTTGAAGAACACTCAAAATGCATTAAACAATAGTCTTATCTTTTTTATTAGCATCAATTAGTTTAAAGCAATTATTCTTTTCTCTATTTGCTAGTTTTGATTGACATAATGAGCAACAACACGTACTAAATGTCCAAGGTTAATGAGACTGAAAACGTAATTACAGAACCATCAGGGTTGTAGCCCAATTGTTGTTGTCTCATCTGAGGACCTGTTGACACCCAAATTTGGCAGGAAAATCGGATATGCTGAAATGGCTAAATATATTGGAATTATTAGGCCGAATCAGAAAATGGGCTTCATCGGCAAAGAAGAAAAACATATTAAAGAATACCAATAGTTACGAGACTCCGGAAGAAATACGCTCTGATCAGAAGATATCTTTCAGGACACGGTAAAATAGATCATATCGGTATCGAATTTGTAATAGTATAAATAGGACCTTAGGTTTCGGGAAAACACACACATCATATTCTAAACACAAACCCACTTTTCGAATCCGATCGACATCGTCGAAAGGTTTCAACTCGCATGTAGAGCTATCTCAATGGGATAATCGATTCTCTTTTTGTAACCCGTATGCATGGCTGTATCATCTTGATCTCGTGTATACAAAGCATGTTAAATTGTCTCGGGTTTTACCGATCTTTAATATGTTCTTGCATATTACACTGTCTCGATCTAATCGATCTGTAATGTGTGTTTATCCTGCAATACCGATTGTCAAATATCTTATATGCTTTTCCTGAATCCGATATATGCGACTGTCTCGTTTAATCGATCTTGCGTATGCCTTGTTTAGGGTTTTGCATATGTAGATGTTTGCCGATTAGTATTGTATTTACCTATATTAGCTCTAAGCCCTTAAATTGGTTTATTGGTTTATATCTAGATTTAGATCTGAATACTGTTTTGGCCTGACCAATCTATTCAAGTCTGTTATTTGATTTAATCTAATAAATAGATATAAAGATTTATTGCTAATTTTACATATAAAATACCAAAAAGAAGTGAAAGATTTGTGATTAAATGCTTATTCATATTTAATTGCTCTATCAGGCATTAAGCCGATAGATCTTGCAATCGGATTATTTAAAACCGATAAAAAATAACTTGATCCGGCTATTTTAAAAGCCGATTAAGGCTAAGTCGCTAACAATTTTCTCCTTATCAATTTACAGGTCAAATTGACTGGCACGCTTGGTTCTTGGTTGCGACGCAAACACAGACTTGACGCTTCCGCACGTGTGTTCGCGAAAAGCTCACTTTTTGTGTCAACAGGACCTCGCTTCTTCTTACATGTTGCGGCGTGCCTATCAAATGCCTCGTACCCGATCCCGTCACCGCCGATAACTTCTATCGACAAATTTTACATTTAACCCCATATCTTACCATCTTACAATTTTTCAAGTGCTTCAACTCATCGAAGTCCACTTTGCATAAAAAAATTCTGTATTACACGATTTTTGGCTTCCGTCCTCACGGATTCCCGAACCAGCCCATCCCTTTTTTATCCAACCCCCTATAGCGCGGTCCACCGCCTCCCGTCCGCCTCCCCCCGTTCGCTGTCGTCGTCTCCCCTCCGCCACCTGCCTCTGCCTACGGCCGCCCACATCCGGCCGGTTCCTCCCGCCGTCGCTTCCTCCTGTGCCGGCCTCGGCTTCGAGATGTAGCTGCCCACGGCCAGTCGCTACCTCGACGAGCCGCCAGATCCACCGACGGCGGCTTCGGTGGGAGCCCGGGTCCGCTGCCCTCGCCGCCCCTTTGCTCCTTCCGGCGGCCTCTCTGGTTGCGCCACCGACGGCGGTCGACGGAGGCTTCGGGGGAGCCTAGGTCCGATGGCGCTCCGCGTTCCTCTCCCCGCTCGCTGCTTCAGCCCCTGTCCTTCAGCTCTTTGGGGTTCTCTGTTTTGGGTGGCTGATTTGAGAGGAAAGGTGTGTGAAAATGGTGGCTGAGGACTGGGCTGTGAGAGTGTCCTCCCTGTAGCCACATTGCTGCCATGTGTTTACTTGATGGCTGGGATAGTGGTTTCCTGTAATGGAAACTATGGGCACTTGCAGTCCTACAGGTTGCTGTCCTATCCAATAAGGTGCATGGTGATGAGTTGTTAAGTGTGCCATGACTTGATTTGAGGCCTTGTTGGGTTGGTGCATACACCTGCACTATGGTGCCTTCCTTTTTTTCTTTTTTCTTGAGGGACTATGATGCCTTCCTTTACTCCTAAATTAAGATGGATGGATGGACGGAAATTGTTAGAATTACTTTGAATGTTGCGCTCAGGTTTGTAAAATTGCCGGGTGATGAGATTATAGCAGTGAGAGAGACCGGCTAGCCTCAGACGGCTTGGTGTCTCGATGAACACAATGCTACTAACATTCTGGCGGCCAAAATAATCTTGTAAAAAAGATTATTTTAATCTTGTTTGAATATTTACTTTTGATTGATTTATTAATTTATTTTAGTGTAGAATTTTGGTTCTAGTGGTGTGCAGATGGACTTGGAAACAGGCGGAGTAATGGACGGCACAACGAAGATGGAAACAAGAGAAGTTCGTCGGAACAATAAAGTAGCAAAATTATGTACAGGAAGATTTGTATGTAAATTTTTATTTTCTTATTAAAATTTAAGCTCTATGTACTGATGGCGGTTACCCTTGTAATTTATTCATTTTATTTTGTGAAGCACACTTTGATCGTGATTTGGATGACTTGTATCTAATTAAATGTTAATTGAATTTTTATTGCACTTGGTTTTAAATATTTGTTATTGGCATAATAAATGTTGCTTTAGGTGCATAAATACTCTCTTATATTTAATAACCCAAGGTCAAGACAACATGAGGGTTGGTGATGGGGAGAAGATTCAGGTATGGTCCGATAACTGGATCCAGTGAGAGGGGTGTATGAGGCCAATAAGAGGTGTAGGTCCAAATATGAGACTCTCATTTCAATGACAATGAATCCAGGACTTGGGATGAAGACAAGGTGCGGGATTTTTCTATGCTGGTGACATTCCTGATATTTTGGGATTATTGCTACCACATCATCAGCAAAGTGATTTTTGGCTTGGGTTTTTTCTCCGACGAACTACTATACAGTTCGATCAGGATATCAACTAAACAGGAGGCTAGCTGCTCAAGAACGAAGTCGTAGGGCAGGAGCAAATTCTTCACAAACAAGATATGATGGGTCGTGAAAAAAGATTTGGAACCCCCAAGACTAAGGCCTAGTTCTTTCCAGCTTAACAGCTTAACGACTTATCTACATTTTAAAAACACATGTGCTTTGAGTTTTTTGAGTCCGTTTTTTCGCTGTTTCGAAGTTGGGCCCTAACGCTTTAAAAAGCAAGTCAAACGAAATGTAATCGAATCTCGAGACTATCTCGAGAAGCTCTTCAAGTTCAGTCATTTCAGCCGTTCAGCCGTTCAAATCAGCTCAAAAGAACAGGGCCTAAAACACTTTGTTTGGAGACTTTGCAGAGCTAATCTTTCCGCTGGAAGGAATCTGATAGTAAGAAAGATTTCAGAAATTCCTCTTTGTCAGACTTGTACTATGCAGGAAACAGATGAGCATATATTTTTAAATTGCCCTGTGGCAGTAATGTTATAAGACAATTTACAAGGATGCTACCCAGGTTCACCCTCCTGGTCTAGTACTGCACGAAGAGGTACCTCTGTGTGCGCCAAAAAAATTTATTTTTTAATCCTTTTTTAATAAATATTTTATTTTCAACCCCTCGGCAAAAGTATCTCCAAATTTAACCCTTTTGGTCACGCCACGCCGCCTGGCGCGACCTGTACATTCTGCCGCACCAGTGCATGTGGCGCGTCAGAGGTGCCACGCTGTCGTCCACGGCCTACCGCAGCCGGCGTGGCATTTTCTGGGCCCCACCTTTGCCGCGCCACATGCACCGGCATGGCAAAGGCCTGGCAGGTGGGTCCGCGGTGGGTAGCCTCGCAGGCTCCTTCGTTGCTCGCCGGTGATGTAGGGGCGCGTCAAGGCCTTGAACTCCATGACTCAATGCACTCCATGACTCCACGTGCGTCGCTACTCGCTACGTGCATGCACCAGTTTGAAGAAATCACTGATTGATCAGAGGGGATTAATCGAGCTAATAGAAATTAATTAAAACTTTGCTAAAAAAAGAAATTAATTAAAAATAACTAGTAATTGCTGCTAGATGGAGTAATATGAATTAGAGATTAGTTGGGTATTAATAGTGCAATAATCAAAATTTTTAGAACATTGGTATGCACCTTGGAGAGGACGCACATGAGCGACTGCATGTGGTTGCGGGCGACGGAGTCGCCGACGAAGGCCATGGACTTGCCGCAAACGAGGCGGAGGAACGCGGCCGGGTCGAAGCGCGGCAGGTCGTAGCCGTGTGGCCGCCACCGCCACCGGAGGATGGAGTCCAGCCCCGGCTTGCCGTACTTCGTGCAGTCCTGGCGGCCGTCGATGAGCGAGCACGTCGCGGTGGTGTAATAGGGCGCCGCTGGGTCGGGCACCCACTCCCCCCTCGCGACGTCGCACGACGCCGGCGCCGGGTGCGATGCTCTCGGGGCCGGGTGCTATCCAAGAAATGGATAGCAGACTAGCTAGCTTGCAGCCAGCGCCACTGCCGAGCAGTGACTTCGACGGTACGCACGCCATGCAACAGATTTGGGGGAAGTAACAGCTAGTCCGTAACATGCTTGGTGTGCCTTGACGCGCCGTGCGCGCTGGCGCGGCAAAGGCGCCCCCACATCACCGGCGAACAACGAAGGAGTCTGCGAGGCTACCCACCGCGGGCCCATCAGCCAGGCCTTTACCATGCTGATGCATGTGGCGCGGCAAAGGTGGGCCCAGAAAATGCCACGCCGGCTGCGGCCGGCCGTGGGTGACAGCGTGACACCTCTGACGCGCCACATGCACTAGCGCGGCAGCATGTACAGGCCACGCCAGGCGGTGTGGCGCGGCCAAAAGGGTTAGATTTGAAGATATTTTTGTCGACGGGTCAAAAATAAAATATTTATTAAAAAAGTATTAAAAAATAAATTTTTTTGTGTGTGAGCTTATGCTCAAGTGCATTGAAAGGATGGAGCAATCCGTGTTATTGCTCTTCATATTAGGGTGCTCAGAGCTGTGGCAACGCCGCAATGCAGTGCTGTCTCAGGGGCAGCCAGATATACTACAAGCCATGACTTGCAAAATCAAGAATTTACACACTCGGTTAACAAACCAGAATCCGGAGCAGAGGGATGCTTATGAGTTCCCTTTTGAGATACAAATAAGGGGGCTTACCTGTCTAGTTGATGGAGCTTATGATCCGAATGGGGGAGTAAGCTTTGGGGCTGCTATAATTCTTAATGAGAGAAAGGAAATTGTAGCAGTTGTGGTACAAAACCTGGTATCTTCGTTGGATCCACAAGAAGCTGAAGGAAAAGCTTTGCTTTCAGCTATGAACTTCACTAGATCTATAAGGTTGGAAGCAGTCCACTGCAAATCTGATTGTATAAATCTTGTGGAGACTGTTCTAGCTACGAACCTCGACAGATCTCGGAGCTGCATCGTGGTGGAGGGGGTGCGGCATCATCTGCGCCATCACCCATCTTCCTCCCTCGGTTTCTGTAGGCGTGCCAGCGTGGAGATAGCTCTTGAGCAGCCAGGTGGGGAGCGGAATGGCTGCAGGCTAGCTATTAGCTCTGTCCCGGTCCCTTGTCCGTGGGACAAAGAGGTCTTATGGGCTGATTTTTGGGAGCTTCCAACTCCTTCAAACGTAAACTTTATGACCTTTGTTTGATTAATTATTGCTCCGTGGTTGTTTCTCAAAACAAAAATCACTCTACGGTAACGAACCGAACTAGGTCGGGTACGGCCTCGGTCACCTATGTCGCGGCGGCGCCGTACGGAGGCTTGGCCATTCTTGCCATGACGGCGCCGGTCGGTGGTGCGGTCTCCACCGGTACGGCAATCGACAGTGACGTTGCTAGGACGAAGGAGGCCGGCGAGGTGGCACCGAGAGCCGCCGTGGAAACAAAACACCACAGGCTGAGACAGTAAAACATATAGAGTATGCTTAAATTAGAACAGGAGGACACATTTTACTTTGAATTCTTTTGTCCTACAAACATAACGAAAATATTATATACTGCCATCTAATATAGTCCCTGGTGAAAACATAACAAATCAGATGAAAGGCACCTGGCTTGTCTACATTTTACATAAGCAAGGTAGTGCTAAACAGCTAAAGATCTAGGGAAAGAATGAATCATGTGCTTCCACCATCGGGGCTAACTGTAATAAACCATCTCTCTGTGAATATGACCGATCTATTAGCCAACAAGGCAGGTAGGCACTTATAAACAGCTAAAACTAAGTCCATTTATTACATCATCAACTTCATCTGTCCCTGTGTTGACTTTTGAAGAGCCTAATTGTAACACAACCCAGGTAAACTCTCATTAGCTCAGCACAAATAGGGGATAACGCTACAGAGTGATTGATAAATTTTAACATTCCTACATACTACCTGTAAGAGCCTCTGTTGGGGGATGACAACCTAATATATCATAATAAGAATATGGATAACATGTATCATGTAAACAAGTAGCACGCCTAAGCTGAAAATAAAGAAATTCCATTCGGTATGTGCTCCACAACACAACATATCATGGAAAACTTTAGGAATGTAACTAAGCGATACGTGGAGAACCAGAGATTGTCTATAACAGAAAGTAAAAAAAAAGGCTTTGAAAAGATTCAGTGAAATCTGAATGGGGAAAAACACAAACTACGATTCGCCTCTATGAGCAGGCACAAAGATAGCACAAAAGATATAGTATTAACCATTTATCTGTTGCAGCAAGAGCGTCATGCGCAAAAATTACAAAAGATGGGAACTGAGATGATTCCAAAGAAATGAAATCTGAAAAGGGGAAAAAAAATAAGGTGTGGGTTCATGCCCTGCATATATTGTGACTAAATACAGATGCATCACATAGAGTTAGAGTCTCCTTCTCTGTCCACATATATAGTCGTATTTCTTTCTCCGCATGGATTTGGAATGACAAAGAGTGAGAAGAAGAGATTTATGAATAGCATTCCGACTGAGGAGACAAACAAAGATAAAAGAAGCTAGGATTAGGTACCTTGAACAACAGTGTGGAACGATCCAATCCTTGTGCCTGGAATTTCATCCAAATGTACCCCTCGAGTGACTTGTCCGAGGGCAGCTAATGGAGCAGAAGAAACCTGCAAACGAACCAAATTTGGGCATCATACGAAGCCGAGGAGCATACATTTGGGTGTAGTGCAAGGCCGTGAAGCATAGAGGGTAGGGGAAGATTTGATTTGGCCACCATGTGGCACCACCAAGCAGAGAAGGAGACATGGAAGAGGAACGGCAGGACGGCTACAATAACCCTAGTCATTCTGTTGCTGGCCAACGCCATGGATCCAGAAGTGGCGACGATGGAGGCATGGGGCCTGGTGGTCAGAGGAGCTCACTTCCACCTCCATCCCTATCCTACCACCGTCGATCTATCATTCAACGGTATCAGGTTACATCCCCATCCAGCCATCCTACCGGGCGAACCGGGAAATTTCGCTGTATGACACAGTTTGTTCAGTGACACTCAGACCACGAATTGTTTCGGCACATGACATTTCTGGATTTTTTATTGCATTTTTCTTTTTCCCTCCCATTTAAGCTCCCACTTGGCCTCATTGTGCATCGTCTTTAGCACGGTGCAGCTGCAGCACGGCGTTGACGGCGAGCGCCTCGCCGGAGCGGATGCGGAGGCGGTGGCGGAGCTCGCCGAAGTCCATCTCGTCGAGCTCGCCTCGACGGCGTTGAACTGGAACGCACGTCGAACACCTCGGCCTCCCTGGCAAGCACAACAGCCATGCCACGCGAGGAACTCCCCGCTCTCGTGCACGGCGGTGGTGCGAAGGTGCGGCGGGCCCTCGCGGCGGCCGCGAAACGCGTGGAAGAGCGCCGCCAACTGCACCGAGTTGGCGGCCGCGCCGGAGAGGTCGACAACGTGGACATACTTCTCCACCTCCATCGCCGACACCGAAGAGCAGCGCGCGCGAAAAGCCCAACCACAAGGCCGAGCAGACGCCGCGCGAGCGCATCGGCGAAGACGGCGGCGAGGTGCTGCAGTGTCGTCATGCTCGACACACGCATTCCGTTTTAGCCATCCGTGCGCGTCGCCATGCGCTCTCATGGCCGTCCCTATTGTGGTATGGAGGTTGAAGAAAATGGGAGCTTAAATAGGAGGGAAAAGGGAAAATGTAATAGAAAGTCCAAGAATGTCATATGCTGAAGCAATTCATGGTTTGGGTGTCGCTGAACGAAACTGAAACAAATTGGGTGTCAATTTTAGCAGCGCAGTTCAATTGAGCGTAATACTAGAGGTGGCCAAACGGGCTGGGCCAAACAGGCGAGCCGGCCGGTTCGGTTCGTCACTGTAGCATATTTATTTATTTAATTAAATATATTTATTTATATAAATTTATAATGATATATAGTGTATTTACGTAATTTATAGTGTATATTTGTGAAATATAAGGGTTTTTTCCTTAATTTATTTAGATATTTTTAATTAAAATAAACCAATCCATATAAAACCGGGCCGCCTCGGTTTGGATCGGTTACTGTGCGAACCGATTGGCCCGGTGTGCACAGTAACCGAACCAAACGGGCCTGAACCGGGCCGGCCCGTTGGCCACCTCTGCGTAATACAGCTAAATTTCCCGCCGGAACCCGCGCCTCCTGCGATCCTGCCCTCGCACTCTTCTGCTCCGCACCGTCGCCGCCGCCGCCGCCTGTGGCGTTGCCAGCCCCCGTGCCCCGCCGCCGCCGAGCCCACGGAGGGCCTGCACAAGCACAACGAACGACACCCTAGCCTTATCCGTTCCTTTCCCCTCCTGTCTCCGTTCCCATTCCCCCAATCTAGGACAGAAACCCTAGCTCTACGCTGCCGCCGGCCGCCCACCATGTCGTCGTCGGATGAGTCCGTTACCCCGCCTTTCCCGGAGATATTGACGGATTCGTCGTCAGATGGGTAAACATTAAAGGACAGTGAAGTTCAGGGCAAATTGGCAACTTTCCCTCCTCCAATCTAGGACAGAAACCCTAGCTCGACGCTACCACCGGCCGCCCACCATGTGTTGGGCTTTTGCCCCTTTTGGGCCGGCCCACATAAGAGAATAAGAGAGGGAGAGAGAGATGAGCAGGCAGGGGGAGGCGTGCAAGCCCCGTTCGTGCCCCAGCCCTAGGGCTGGAGCGGCGCGGGCGGCGGCGCCGTCTTTCTCGGCGTGCGGGCTCCGTGGGGCGTCGTGGCCGTTGTGGCCGAGCATCTCGGAGGGCCGGTAAGCGGCTCTACCCTTTTTAGAGGCCGCAGCTTCCTCTCTCTCTCTCTCGGTTCTGAGTTTTCTCGGTTTTTCCCCATCTCCTCTCGCGACCCTGCTGTTCGGTGGTTCGCCGGAGCTCCGGCCGGCTTGCTGGTCAGCGCTGGTTGCTGGAGGGGAGACCGTGCCGCTCTCCGCTGATCTGGTACTCGGTGGCCTCGAGGTGGACGCTGTCATCTTGCTGCTCCTTCCTCTGCTCCTCGGGTTCCTCCTGTGGCCTTCGGCTGCGGTGAGGGATTTCGGCATCGTATCTCCGGATCGTTTCGCTTGCGGTGCCTAGCACGGGCGATTTGATTTCTGGGACAGTGCCTCGCACGCTTTGCCTCGGCATCGTTGGCTCGGATCCAACGCACTGTAAGAACTCTCCTTCCCTCTTGTCCAGTGGACCGTTTTGGTTGATTCTGGGAGACTAGCCTTCGAGCTAGAGGCCGTTTGACCATTTCTGGATGCACTGTGTTGTGGCTCTGATCTTTGTTCGGTGATGATTGCATTAGTTGAGGCTTAATAATCTGTGAATAAAAGGATTTGCTAGACCTAGAAGTACTGCTCTAAGTTCATTAATCCTGATTACTCTATGTGCATGATCTAGTGGTTGATGCTGGAATTAATTGGTTAATATCCTGCTGCACTTGTTTCCTGTTTAATTGGAGAACTAGTATTGTGCTAGCTCAGTTTCTAGTTGGTGCAGTGGGCTTATGAGCTGCTGTTCGGCTCATTCTTGTGGTTTGTTTAGTCTGGCCGAACTGCTTTATTGATCATCTATTTCCTGGTGCACTCTGTGACAACTTGATCATATACATAGAGGAGTTTTGCTCCTGTTTTGAACTAGAGCAGTGCTGTCTAAGGGCTTATTTCCTTCAGTTTCAGATTAATTTATCCTGTGATATGTTGCCTAAGATCGGTTGGATGGCTAATTTAATTAGCAACCCCTTTTTGCAATCTGAGAACAACATCATAAACAAAAACTTGAGCTTATTGCTGGTTTTATTACCTTGGGCAGCATTGAATTCCTTTAAGGCTATCTTGTATTCTTGTGTCTTATTGAACATATCTGGAGAATACTTGCCTTCTCGTCTCACCAATTTACTTCCTCACATTGAATTAATCGAATGCATGTGAGTGCCATAGAGCCTCCTAGTAGTCGCTTGTGCTTGCTTGTGAACGCTTCCGTGATTAGACTCTAAATCTGTCGATAGCTTGGGTTTCTAATTTGACTAACTAAGCAAGCGAATTAATTGAAGTAAAATTTGAAAAGTGCTGATTCACCCCTCCCTCTCGGCCTAGAATCCTTACAATTGTATCAAAAGCAATTTGTAATACAGATCTATTGAAACATTTTTTGCACTGTGAAGATGCATATAATGACTAATTATCGAAGTTTACGAAGTTGACTTTTCAAATCAAAATATGCCTTATAAAAGAATAAATGGTGGGAGTACTATTCCTGCAGCGGGCCAAAGTTGCCTCTTTGGCTCTGTGGTCCATCAAGGCATGCACGCTTCATATATGTTGCGTAGTATCTAATAGTTTTTTTTTGCTTTTCTATGCAAGTAAATTTTCATTTGATCTGTTTGTTCTTTTGCAGATGAACCCAAGATTCTATCTTGCTGTTGGAGGGGAGGCATGTTTTGTTCATGTATTTTCATATTTTGACAACAAGAAAAAATCCATTTAAAAGAGCATCGGTATGTATAGGAGCATGAATATTACAATCCAAAGAACCATCACACTGATGCTGCCTTGGAATGGCTTGAAGGTGGTTCTGACATAGATGGTGATGATGATTCCGACCCTGAAAGTGATGGGGATGATAGAGAGACTGATGTTGGTGTTGACTCCCAGCCCAGCTATGATGACTGTGAGCCAAGCACTGAGAACTTGGTGTCCGAGAGGACAGCCTCATTTGCTGGCCAGTTGAGCCAATGCACAGCAGAGTCAGATGAGTTGTATAGAAAATATAGGGATGAGGCAGAAAACACTTCATTATCTACGGCAGATTTAGCTAAGATGACCAGACGCCATATTGCAGAATCCGAACAACTGAACAGTAAACTAAGGGCCATTGTTGAAGAAGCCATTCAAGCAATTAAGGGATAAGACAAATAGCTGTTGAAAATAGTAGCCAGTCTTGAGGTAAAATTATGCTTCCCCCAGTTATTATTTTGCTCTTGTTTGCATGCTGTTGAGATTGTATTTTGTCGTTTGAAGTATAGTTTGCCAACTCTGAAATTATAGCTGCTAAAATTTGTTTTACAGGTGATGATGCTTTTTGATTCATAGCGAAAACTCTCCTCGACAACTTCAAGGTTTGTTTGCGAACATGGCATAAATGTCGTTCTGAGATCAAAACACTGGTTCATATTGCAAAGAATCGAGGTGTTGGAAACTACTGGGAATTGTTGTCTTTAGATTTGCAGAACGTTTCTTAAGTGACTGGGCATTACTTAAGAAACGTTCTGCAAATCTAAAGACAACAATTCCCAGTAGTTTCCAACATCTCGATGCTTTGCAATATGAACCAGTGTTTTGATCTCAGAACGACATTTATGCCATGTTCGCAAACAAACACTGAAGCTGTCCAGGAGAGTTTTCGCTATGAATCAAAAAGCATCATCACATGTAAAACAAATTTTAGCAGCTATAATTTCAGAGTTGGCATACTATACTTTAAACGACAAAATACAATATCAACAATATGCAAACAAGAGCAAATTAATAATTGAGGGAAGTATAATTTCACCTCAAGACTGGCTACTGTTTTCAACTGCTATTTATCTTATCCCTTAATTGCTTGAATGGCTTCTTCAGCAATGGCCCTTAGTTTACTGTTTAGTTGTTCGGATTCTGCAATATGGCATCTGGTCATCTTAGCCAAATCTTCTGTAGATAATGAAGTGTTTTTTTTGCCTCATCCCTAAATTTTCTATACAATTCATCTGACTCTGCTGTGTATTGGCTCAACCAGCCAGCAAGTGAGGCTATCCTGTCGGACACCAAGTTCTCAGTTCTTGGCTCACGGTCATCACAGCTGGGCTGGGAGTCAACACCAGCATCAGTCTCTCTGTCATCCCCATCACTTTCAGGGTCAGAATCATCATCACCATCTGAGACAAAGAACCACACATAGTCTTCAACAAATTCTCAAAACGTAACAAAAAGAGTTAGACAAGGCAACTTACAATTTTATGCCTTCATATGATCTAGATATATTCTTTCAAGCCAATTTGCATAAGTAAATGCGCTCAAAGGTGACAAACTCAACCTTCGCAAGAAGTTGCCAATTTAGGAGTCAAAAGATGCAATATATAATGTTTGAGAGTTTCAATGTGGCTTAAATAAGATAATCATTCAATTCGAGGCCATAAGAGAGTGATAAATCATTTTGATACACTTTAGGTAGTAAAGTCATATTAAATATAATTTGCTCCCCCTTAGTGTGACAATTCCAATAGAACACAACATGATATAATCAATCGAAGAATCAAATATGAATATATCTTGCAATCTTAAAGAGTACAAGAACAAAGACACAAAAGCAAAATAAGCCAAATTATCCATCCTTTATGGCATAAAAGGAAATCATGAAAACAATGCCATAAAAAGGATAAATAATTTCCTGAATTCAAAATTAATGCTCTTTACATATAGAGTCTAATTATCTCAAATTATGAGCTCCCCCTTACACAAAGGGTTCTCTAAAGGTCACTTCTCAAATTATCTCCCTAAGACCCTTAATATTGATGTTTCTTGCTTGAGAGTTTTTTTTTATGTGTAATCTTTCTCTTCAAGTAATTTGAGAAAAAGAGTAGAGAGAAGATATCACTTAATGCAAGAAAAAGATAAGAAACAACATGGTCTTAAATCGATAAGAATGAATTAGATTTGAGTGACTAAATGTCGAGATTGAGATCAAGATATAAACTACCTTCGAGATACCACTTGTAGGGACGAAATGGTATTAGCAATTAAAGAATAAGTAGTTGGAAAGATATCACTTTCAAAGGAACACCACTTAAAGAATTACACCAAGAAAGATCAGTGGCACTAAACAAAAGACGAAAGGATGTATGTATGAGTTGTCAATGACTCCAAATATATTCAAGAAGTCCAACAAAAAGATTATTTGGAGCATTTTCAACTAGGAGAGATCAAACAAAAGTTTTGAAAATAAATTATTTCAAAATAAGCTTTTCGATTTCAAAGATAATTCTATTTTTTAAAAAAACAATATTTCCAATTTTGTCAAATGAGCATGGGTAGGGTATTTTACTTTCCAAATAATCTATATGAGTCTCTCATACCCTTTTGAGCCAATTTGAATTAAGAAGTTCGGCCCAAATGTCAAAACTCAATTCAGTGCTAGAAATTGACATTTTGGTTAAAGCATGTTTTTCGGCGAGTTTCAAAACGTCATATCTTGAGTTATATTGGTCATTTGAAAATACTTTAAATACGAAAAATGTTTATAATGACCAACTGTAAGTTTTTCGTATTGAAACTTTTCTCAAATTCGGTTTAAAATTAATTCTATAGAATATACCGAAAATGGTAAAAACAAGATCCAAATAAGTATAATTTTTTTTGGAAACTTGTTTTTAATGAATTTTAATTTTTCTTTGGCCAAAACACTTTGAAATTATTTAAGAACCATTTTGAAACATTTTCAATCAATTTTTAAAATGTTTTGCTTGAAATTGATATTTTGGCTAAAATGGCTCATTTTGAAAATTAACACTAGCACTTAAAAGATATGGCACACTTAGCAAATGTGATACACATGGATATGAATTAGAACTCACTCTAAATGTGCCACACATCAAGCTCATAAAATAATATCAAAGTTTTGAACATGAGAAAGAAATAATATGAAAGAATTTATTCAATGCAATGCAATTACCCACACAAGGCAAAATGCTTGAAATTAAAAATGTTACCGAAGTAGTATTGGTTCATAATGGTGACTTGAATATCATCTTGCTTGGCCTTAAATAGTTGGAGAGGGAATCCACCTCTTTTACGTATATAACAAGCCTCCAATGCCTCCTCGAGTTCTATTAAGCACTTCAAGCAAGATTTGGTACCCAATATTTCTTGGTCCATTGGTGTTAGCAACAAAATATCTAGTGCCCAAGTAGAGGACTTGCACTTAGAATTAGTATGAGAACAACAAGATTTACTACTTTTAGATTTTATCTTTGAGCACATAGCAAGGAAAAAATTAGCCATTGGTTTAGAATAAGTTACAATGAGTTACAAAGAAGCAAAACACATCATTCTTGACAAAATTCACCTTGGGGCTTATCCTACCACCGAACTTGGGTAACTTCCCAATTTCGTTCTTACTCAAGGCATCCCTCTCCCCAAGAGAATTGTCACAAATTATGTGTTTTGCCACCCAAATGGCTTTGACCTTATTATTACTTGGGGCAATATTTTTAGCTAATAAATTGCTAGTATTGTCTCTTCTAAGCATATAATGATTATTGACAAGAGAGGGCTTAAGAGTGTTACCAATGGGACAATCCTTACCAATGTGATCCTTTCCTAACAATTGTAGCAAGTAGGCTTTGAAGCTCTCCTCTTATTTACTTGCTCTTTGCCCGCTTGCCTCTTGATGGATCTACTCTTGAAATTCTCCTTGCTAGGACACTTAGAGCCAATGTGCCCTAACTTGTTGCACCTAAAACACAGAATGGTCTTCATTTTCTCCTCATGGTGCTTTGAATTACTCTTTAGCTTGCTTTTATCGGTTTGGTGCTTGGGAAGGCTTTCTTGGTTATTGATGGACTTGGAGTGTCGTGTCTCATAATTTTTCTTCTTAGAGATGAAGCCCAGTCCCTTATTATTCTTGGTGGATTTTTGATTGCTCAAGATTGCATTTAGGTTGGTTTTCCCTTTATAACACTTCTCCAAGTCATTTTTTAATTTCTCCACTTGTGCCTTGAGCTCTTTGTTTTCCTCTACAAGATTGTTAGCATTGCAAATAATAGAGGAGATATGAGCAATTGTATTTGAGCAACTATATAGGCTCATCATTTATACCATCACATGATGTGGAAGAATTAGAAGCATTTGTGTTAGTGTAACAAGATTCATCAATTTGATTATTACAAGATATGATGGAAGTATTATTATAACATGAAGGCTTGTCAAGCAATTTATCATAAGGAGTGGAATTTGTAATTCTAAATGACCTGCAAGAAATTTAATCTAAGCATGGCACATCATCAAAGATATCACAAGTTAACCCAACATCTATCTTGCTAGTGGTTATATCCTTGAGAATGAGATTTTCATGTTCTACCATTAAAGCATCATATGAGTTTTGAAGCAAATTAAGCTTTTAAGTCAAATCATATGACTTCCTATTCTCCTTTTCAATATGACGATGAAACTTTACAAGCAAGCTAATCAATTGATCACGAGAGGGCTCATTGTTATTTACCTCAATTTTACCTTGAGCCACGAAGCAATGAGGTGGTGAAGATGACTCATCGGAGCATGAAGTGGAGCAATCGTCATTTGAAGTCCATTCTTGTGAATTGTCATTTTTTTTTTATCAATTTTGAACTTCTCATGGTTTTCTTAAATGAACATCCACACATCATGTGCCTTTTTGAGATGGCACACCTTTTTTTGAATTTCCATGCTCCAAACACCAAGTTGAGCATCCATGGCTTGAGCATTCTTGTGTTCAATTTGCTTCTCTTCGGTGTTTAGATTTTCTTCATCCTCCACACTATAACCTTCTTCAACAATATCCCAAATAGAAGGATGGAACGCGCATAAGAACATCTTCATTTTATGCTTCCATGGGACATAAAGAGTACCATCCAAGTAAGGTGCTAATCGGAGGAAATACGAATATTAGCAAAAGAATATGGATCATGCTCATTAGTAGGATCAAGGGAAATAATAGTTCCAAGCTCATCCATCCCGTCTTGCGACATCCTAAATTCACCAAGCGATTAAGCTTTACTTTGGGAAGCCTTGCTCCGATACCAACTAAAGATCGGGATGTCGCCTAGAGGGGTGAATAGGCGTTATAAAATTTTGACCCTTTAAAGCACAGCAGAAAATGATATCGGATGTTCCGATGTTGATATCAGATAGTCTGATATGGATCGAACTATCTGATATTATATCAGACTATCCGATATCTACAGATTTAGGGTTTTTGAGAATGCCACCCAAATCAAGGATACAACCTACACTAAAATCAAATCCATTGAGTAATAGCACACGAGGGTGCTAACCAACAACAAGTATAAGCACAAATCAAAATAAATCAAGTTAGAGACAAGAAGGAAATCAATAGTGAAGTGGAGACTCGAAAATTTATTCCCAAAGTTCGGATCCTTGAGGGGATCCTACGTCTCCGTTGAGGTAGGCTGGGTCACACTTGAGGTCGCACCAAGACCCCCCAGTTTTACTCCTTGATTCTTTCCCTTCTGGAGGCGGAATCGGCCTTCACAAAATCGCACGGCTCACCACACAAAGTACCAGTGGCTCATGGTTGACTCCTAGTCGTTTAGGAGTTCTCAACCTCCAAGAGTAACAAATGCTCGCAAAGAACAAACTCGGAGATGGACTCAAGTGCTCAAAGATTGACTTCTTCTCACTTAGCACTCACACCCTCTCCCAACTCTTCTCATAAAGAGGATCACTTAGATCTAGAGTGGAGAAGGCAAGAAGCCCTAGGTTTCTTGAAAGTTCTGCTCAAAAATGGTGTGGAAGGCAACCCTAACCCGTGGGGAACAGGGAGACACTAAGGGTCTGTTTGCGTGCCGCCTAAACCAGTCGCGCCGCAGGTGTGGCCGTGCTGCAGTTGCGGCGATGGATTTGAGCGCCGCACTTGCGGCAGCCGCAGGCGGGAGAAATGAACTGAGCCAGCGCTGCTTCCCTGTGGTGGCGGCCGCAACTGAGGCGCGGCAACCTGCAGCCGGGAAACAAACAGGCCCTAAATAGCCTCACACAGAAACTAGCCGTTTGAAGCTGACAGATATCAGAAAGTCCAATATTAACATCGGATAGTTCTGATATTTTTTGGAGCTGCAGACATAGAGGGGTCGAACGGACCTAACATTGGATAGTTCCGATCCATATCGAAACATTCCGATCCAACATAGGATAGTCCGATACACAACACACAGCCATTGACGGAAACGGACGTAACTTTTGACTCCGAACTCCGATTTTAGTGATCTTGGGTTCAACGAAAAGCTAAGAACAAGAGCTACACAACCCACAAGGTATCACTTCCTAAATCCCAAATTATATGAGCAACAACCACAAAGAAAGCCACGAAAGACCGAATACTCTCACTTTCCGACACCACCAACACTCCTCTCCCTCGATCTCTCTCAAAGATTGATCACTTGAGCACCTGAGACATATTTAAGCCATTCAACGTTGCATCCCTCTTAATAGTATGGCAATCCTTAGACCCAACTTGTAAATAAAGCCATACAATCTTTATGATAAACCATTACCGTCTTCTTTCTTCATTTTGAGGTTCAACGATATTGTTAGTCTTGAGCACCCTTGATGTATTGTGTATGATGACCTTTACTAAATGTTGATAATGTCTTCTTTTTGTCAACCTTGACTTGATTCACCTCATGAGACTCTTGAGACTTTCGTCCCATTTGACTTTGCCTCGATCATCCTCTGCAACGATCATCCCTCAAAATCGACCTTGAGTTAGTTCTCAACTCTTAGTGATATTGACGTCTTGTTGACTTCGACTTTACCATCATCCTTCAACGTTTCTTAGTCATCACACAAATTCATAGGACCTAATTCTTTTCAAATCACTCGTGAAATACATTAGTCCAAAAGCTCAATAAATATGGATCAATTTGATATTCGTGGGCGATTAAGTGTCTAAGTGTTTCACATAAAAAAGCACAACATAAGATAAAACACTTGGCATAATAAAGGTCTTTACTAAGCGCATCATGATAAATATGTGTTTGATCTATATACATTAGAGAGATGATTTCATAAATATAACTTCACTTAACAATGCACAAGAGAATATATTCAAGACTTACATGTGCAAATTCATATTTGAAGTAAGAGAGAACTTGTGAATTAATACAGATTAAACTTCACTAAATTAAGTGCATGTGAGAATATTCATGAAAAGCTTACATGCACAAAGCTATTTAAACACGGTGAAGTTTATCTAGTGCACCAATTAAGATGATCACTAATACATGGCATATAAAAGATCTTATAAAGCAAGCAACATGTTCATAATATATTTATACTCAAAATAAATACTACAAGATATGACGAGCATAAATCTAATTAACCAATAACATGTGCTTACATAAAAGTAGCTGCATAACTCAATTAGCAATCCATCTTATTTGTATAAATGAGACTACGAAAGATAAGCAATCAAATGTGTTAATCTCATTGGAATGGTTAGCATAAGATGTACCAAATAGAATGAATAGCTTGTCCACCCGACATATATGATTTTCCTCTAAATAGGATGAGACTAAAGCAATCTTGACAATAAACATATTAGTCTCATAGCAATAAACATATTTGAGGTGTGACATTAAATAAGCATTAAACCAAACATTGTCATTAAATGTGTTTGTCATTAATCACCAAAATCACACAAGGTCACTTGCACTTACACTGCTGCATTATTTGGATTTCCGCCCTCTGAACTATATTATATGGTATTATTCAAACTATTGTAATAAGTGGTTGTGCTACAATTGTTTTTGCACTATTATGTTAATTTCATAGTTAACTGTGATTGTGTGATGATGTTCGACAATTGTCGCTTATGAGTTGGTAGCATTGATCTCTGGGACTAGCAATCGATCATGAGTGGATTCCGGTGAAACCAGAGTTGTGACAATATTTTTACATACAACATAGGAAACAGTTCAACACATCAACGATGAATATATAAAAAGAGTTCCGGCACATTATATTTGTGAGAAATATACATTTCTGGTCTCTATCCGGGTCCTCGCGGGAAAAAAACCATCCCATCCCCATCCCCGCCATACCCGATGGGTAATGGATTTTCTCCATATCCATCCCCAAGGGGAACAAAACCTCCCCATCCCCAACGTACACGATTAGAAATTGGATCACTTAAAGTTCATGTAAATTACCCACCTTTGCCCCTCCACTTCCACCTCCATCCTTATCCTACCACCGTTGATCTATCATTCAACGGTATCAGGTTACATCCCCATCCAGCCATCCTACCAGAACCCGCGCCTCCTGCGATCCTACCATTGCCCTCTTCTGCTCCGCATCGTCGTCGCCGCCGCCACACCACCTGTGGCTTGCCTGCCCCCGTGCCCTGCCGCCGCCGAGCCCACGCAAGGCCTGCACAAGCACAACGAACGACACCCTATCCTTATCTGTTCCTTTCCCCTCTCGTCTCCGTTCCCATTCCCCCAATGGGGAAATTGCTAATTTGCACTAATTTTCACTGGCCTTTGCTAATTTGCTTAAATTTCATTAGCCTTTAATGTGTTGCCCTGAGTGGGTATATCTCTTAAGAAAACTTACAAAACTCTCGACAAAACTTACAAATCAGTCACTGATAACTAAGAGGTGCTCCGGGAAGCTGAGCCTCCAATCCTCCATCCTTGCACTCGTCTCCTTCAGTAGCTCAAGGAACAACGCAACAATTAAAGGCTGTACCTGGCAATTCACAAGGCTGTTGTGCGCAGCGAGCTGTCAAGGTCGGCGGCGCCACACAGCACAACTGCTGGATGGGATTTGAGATGGTTCGGAGGAGAAGGAGAAGGGCGGCGCCCTCGCACGTGGAGAAGGAGAGGGGTGTCGCCCTCGCGCGTGGAGGAGGAGAAGGGCGGCGCCGCCCGCCCCAGCCTGCGCGCAAAAGTTTCTCAAGGTTGTTCGTTATGCAGGAACTGTTTTGTAAGTTTTATTAAGAGTTATACCCACTCAGAGCAAACATTAAAGGATAATGAACTTTGGATAAATTAACAAAGCCCCGTGAAGTTCACGGCAAATTGACAATTTTCCCTCCTTCAATCTAGGACAGAAACCCTAGCTCGACGCTGCCGCCGGCCGCCCACCATGTCGTCGTCGGATGTTTCCCGGAGATATTGACGGATTCGTCGTCAGATGGGTCCGATTCCCCGCCCGGGGGGCCGTCACCGTAGTCTCCTTGCCGCCGTTGGACGACCACGATGGCTGGAATAAGCTACTAGAGGCGAACCGGGCCTCGTACAGTCGTACGGCAAGTACGATCACAGATACGACGTGGCTGCTTGGGCCGACGACGCTGTGAAATCCGGCGATAAGTGCTCTCCGCCGTTGGACTGGATCGTCATGCACCCTGGTCAGTATGGTTGCTTTCTTGCATATTCTCCGTCTCTAATTGCTTTCTTGATGCGTTCGCTGCCTGTAGATTTGCTGCTTATATAATAGTATAATTAATTTTTTTTCTCATGCGGCACCTTAATTTGTGCAAGATCTTCTGGAAAGAGCGTGGGGATGGGACAGGCTGGTGGTGTTCAAGGGGGTGTTGGTTGGCCCATCTATACCAATTACCTCAAGGAGTATTACAGTCACAATAATCTTGAGTATGTTGCTGCTGCTGACCAAAACCCCAGGGAGTGGCCACTCAAATCTGCTCGCCAAGTTCCAGTTAATGGAAATGGAAATGGCAGTGGCCTGACGCTGACTGCTGTGGCCAAATTCGTAAGCTCCTGTCTCCCTCTATGAATGCCGCAGAGCCCCTTCTTAATTTATAATGTCTCTTGTCTGCTTTGCTAACTCACTTATTTGCAAAACTTAGTGTCTCAAGATGGAGGAGCCAGTGATGTCCGAGCTGAAGAAACAGGAGAAGCGGGGCACACCCGAAACTATCATTCTGATTACGCTCATCCAGCAGCGTGTACGCCTCATGATGAAGGATGAATTTTCTCCCCCGGCCGCCGCTGCCTTGCTGGTATGTGCCTGCCCTTTAACTGTGAGAATTAACCAACACACAAAGAAGACAGGATTCCTCTTTATAGAAGGGAGGGAACTGCTTGTTTTCATAATTTTACCAGCATTGTCAATTGGTGCAAACTGTGATTACCAACAATCTTCTCGAAACTCGGTGCAAGTTGTACGGTTTCCGATTTGATCTATACCTCTTACCGATGTTGAAACCATGCTGTATTACACATTTAATGATGAGCTCCTATATGCTTGTTTTTTTTAAAAAAAGGGAAGCTCCTATATGCTTATATTACAGAAACTAAGGCTGAGTTTTTAGCAAATTTACCAAATGCATGAGCAGCATATAAATATATAATGCTGTCGAGTGTTCTCGATGCTCTCATGATTTTTGTCAGCCTCTTCTAACCAAACATTTGCCAGACGTATTCGCTGTTTGATCGCCTGGGACTAAATGTGGTTTTGGTGCAAATTTTTCATCTGGACGCTCCTCCAGGGCAGGGTGCTCACTGCTGACGCTCTCCTTCGTCGCCATCTTCCCAACGACTACTTCTGCCCCCTTTGCATGAGAAACCTTGAGACGCCGGACCACCTCTTCCTTCAGTGCAAAAGAGAAATGCATGGCTGGTTTTTGCAAGTTAACTCGTTATGTTACTCAAGAAGTGCTACTCCCTAACAAGCATTGTTTCTTAATTGGAACAGAAATTTACAACTACTAAGAAAAGGAGGAACCACCATTAAAAGGAAGAGGAGGAAAGCATTGAACGACCAAGGTAAATGGAAAAGCAATTTACAACTACTAAGAAAAGGAAGAACACTTTTTTTTTTGCTACCTTTATGACTTGAATGAGTATTTGCCAATTGCCAACAAGAAATAGTCTACTGCTGCACTCCTTTTTTATGAACGCAATTAGCGCCTTTCATATCTTTTAACTGATCAGCTACACAAATATCATGTACCATTCACTTTTATGCGGGACCACATAAGCGCCCAATTACAGGCTTGCTGATTATCAACAAATGGGATAATGTTTGATACACGTTGCTGTTGTTATTATCTTTCTCTGAAATCCTTTGTTGTATATGTCCTTAGGTTAACCTGATATTTTTCCTTGTCACTTTTTTTTGTCGACCTTTTAAAGAACTTGTTCATCTGATGTCTTGATGACCTTTTTTTTCTTCTGCAGTTATGGAAGAAGCTATTGGGAAGTGATGTCCCGGAACTGGAACTTTTACAACGGAGAGTTTTGGATGGCTTGCTCGCGTTGGTCGTTGTGATTTTGTGCCTTCTTGGTGTACTGGTTCGACTTGGTTTCGTGAGTCGTTGTGATTCTGTGCCTTGATGGATCCTATAAGGCCATCTTCATTGCAAAACATTTATATCAGGTGCTTAAGGAGAGAGAGTGCTGCCACGTCACTGAGCATTTATGTAGAAAACTTATTTCGAATGCATAGAAGTTTGTATGGGTGCTTAGTTCCTCTAAATACCTCTCTAAGCATGGTGCTTAATTAGGCACCCATACTCCTCTCAAGCACCTATGCTAGCACCTTTTCTATCCTACATGGCAAAAACACCGGTTTTTTTAAAGCACCGGAGATGGCCTAATTGTGCTCAAATGTGCGTAGCCAGTGCCTGGCAGTCTCACGTAGCCGATGGACGGGATGCATTTATGAATGCCGACCTGAATCTCATGGATGGTGTTTTTTTAGGGGATCATGGATGGTGTTAATTCCACGACAAACGTACTCCCTCCGTTTTTTTTATTTGTCATTTTAGATTTGTCTAAATTAAATATTTCTATTTTTGATCATCAATTTTTAGAAATTCGTATAGTTTAACAATAGAAGATTTATGTTTTTAGATTCATCATGAGAAATATTTTTTTTGATATTTAATTCGCAAGTCGTTGAATGATAAAAATTTCTAAAAATTGATAGTTAAAAATAAAAATGTTTAACTTAGGAAAAAACTAGAATGGAGACTAAAAAGGAACTAAGAGAGTATTTGTTTTAATACATTGCCATTGTAGAATTGGCACTATTTTTTTTTTACTTTTTAGATTTTTTTTTTTTGGTATTGAGAGTAGATCTGTGGCATTGATTGGATTCAGGATGAGACAAATGGCAGACCACCGTTACTGCCATAACCTACGAACCTCTTTTCTATAATAGTCCCTCCATTTCAATAATACTTGATGTTTTAGGTTTATCCTAATTCAAACTTTTATAACTTTATCTATGAAAATCTTTTAAACTATTTGGATTGTGTACATAAAAAACCATATATATAAATTTGTCTTGAAAAATACTTTCACAATACCATTTTTTCACGGATTTTATAAATAAATTTTATTAGTAATTGATGTTCAAAGTTGCATTCGAAGACCGTGTCAGTGTTCAAAATGACAAGTATTATAAAACTGGAGAGAGTATACAAGACTCATGGTTTCTTCGAAAGTTCCAACATATTGAAGCACTTGTCCAACCATTCATCCACTAAATAATTTAGAAAAAGTCATAGTTTTGTCCGTTGATTATGCCCTTTAGAGCATCCCCAGGAGACTCCCTGTCAGTGCCCTCTATCGCTATAGTAACCGCGATTTTGAACGCACAGTGCATCGCTGCTCTCTGCCCAGTGTTTCCCTCCCCTGCTGCATTCAAAAAAATTTGAAGTAGAGGCCAATATGCAGATGCAGATAGGGATGCTCTTAGACCAATTTGGCCTCTAAACCGAAATACCGGGTGATGAGGACATCACTGACGAGCTTGTTGCCCCTTACAAGGTTCAATAAGTCCCGACCACCGGGCCCAAGTCGAGAGGACGTTGAAGATGCTACCGAGTACGGTTCGGCCATCCAGAACCAGTGCACTTTCAAATGGACGCCCAGATCACATACGACGTCCAAATGAGGAAAATAAGGAATCTACGGAAAGCTTACGAGATAAGCTTTCCAACAGATCCAGCCACGCCTTCAAATTCCATCTAAGTCAGCGGGAATCGAGAAAACAAGTTGACGGACAGAAACTTTCCGGCGCTGCGTCACCGTATTTTTGGGTCTAAGGCCCATATACCTGTTTGGGCACCGCCCCTCCTCTGGCCGCCGCCCTATATAAGTCCCCCGCCGTGCTTCGTTTTATTTAGGTTTTGTTTAGTTGATTTCATCACGGTTGTGTGAGATTTTGCTTTGTTCTTCTTGTGTCGGTTAGACCAACAGAACCAAGTTTCTAAACCCTCGTTGATCTTAATCTATATTCGTAATTGTGATTGCTTATCTTGTGTTCTTACTCATTCTTCAGTTGCTCATAGGAACCGTTCTTCGTGGACAGATCGTTCGTGCCTCTGGTTCGGTCGATAACAATCGTCGTGGTGGTTTAGCGATCGCTGGGATTTTCAGTTCCTTGCGGGGTTGGAAGCCGGATCGTTTAGGTCTCCGTGACACCTACCGAATTATCATCTTCGTCCCTCACCAGAAGATCAGGACCTCGCGGCCGCGCCCATCACCGGGCTTGACTGGTTCAACTTTGAATACTAGACTTGACTGCTATTTTGATAGTGGTTTTAGGAAAAAGTACCTATTTGGTCTCTCAACTATGACTTAGGCACCAAAATGGCCCCTCAACTCAAAAACCAGACTTAACCTGTACCCCAATATTCTCAAAACCAAACAAGACCTGTCCTCTAACCGACTAGCAGGCGGTTATGGATGATGTGGTAGTAGATGTGGCTGGTTTAGCTTACGTGGACAGTGAGCTAACGCCACACCACAACCACATGGGATTCTCTCTCCCTCCTTTCTCTCTCTCTCTCTCTCTCCCCTCTCTTTGTCTCTCTCTCGTGCAACATAGCAGAGGGGAGCACCGCCCCTTCTGTAGGTGGCGCGTCGCCTCCTCCTCCGTCCTCTCTCCATGCAGCAGCGATGCGGTGCTCAGCCATTCTCTTCCCCTCACGGCGGTAGCCAGGAATGCGGCCCTCTCCACACCGGCGGCATAGCGGTCGGCGGCGCCAGGCCTCCACCTCCGTCTCCATCGCGCTCGGAAGTCGCCACACGCTCTGGTGAGCATCACGTCGTCTCCTGCCACTAGGGGTGGGCAATTTAAATTGAAAACCGAAACCGAACCGAACCGAATTAACCGAAAAGTTCGGTTTCTATTCGGTTTTTGTTTCGTTGCAGTTCGGTGTATCGATTTCGGTTTGGTTTTTAATGCGTGTTAACCGAAAAAACCAAGGTACCCGAATTGACCAAGACTTTGCATTGCATTTGCAGGCCCATCCAGCCAACGGTTCACTCGCACGTGGCCCAGGCCAGCTGGCCCATTCGGCCCCTCCCACAGTCCCACTCCCCCTGCCCTGATCAAGTGATCCCCTCCGCCTCCCCTCCCGTGGGTAAACCCTAGCCGCTCCACGCCTCGTCGCCTCCACTCCAGAGGCCTCAAGGCTCTACCACTGCGCTCGGCGCCACTCGCCTCGCCGCCTCGCCCCCTCCCATCGCCTCGCCGCCTCCCATCGCCGCCTCGCCCCCTTCCATCGCCGCCTCCCATCGCCTCCCAGCAACACCCGCAGTTAGGCAAGCAGCCCTAGCCGCCGCCACGCACAAGAGAGCCAGCCGCCGCCGATCCATCGAGTCCCCGCGCCGTCGCCATTGCCGTCTCCGTCGCCGATCCTTGTCGCTCGCGGAACAGCCGGTGCACCGGATGCCATCACGGCAGCATCCCCAAATCCCGATTCGCATCAGGCCACCAACACACAAAGATGGTGAGATGTGAATCAATTTTGATTTTGTATGTTCATTGGTTAGAACCGTGAGATGCTAGATGGTGTGTTTCTGTTTTGTGAATCAATGTCTCATTTTGTGTTATTGATATGGATAGACTCTGTTCATTAGACATGGCAGACATGGCAGATTCACTCTTTTTTGTTTCTAGATCTAGTATTTCGGTGAAAAACGAAAAACCGAACCGAATTATTTCGGTAAAATTGGTTCGGCTTTCATTTTTCTAGTGACAATTTCGGTTTCTATATTTCGAAAACCGAATTTTCAAAACACCGAATAAACCGAACCGAAGTAACCGAATGCCCACCCCTACCTGCCTCAGTGCGCCCAGCGAGGGCATGCTGCCATCTGCCTCTCCGCACAGGTGGACTCCGACGCAGTTTGCGGCGATCGTGTGAGTGAACGTGCTCTCCGTCGGCAACGAGGAGCGGGAGGAGAGGTTCCATGGGAGCCTACGGTTCTGGGGTGTCGCGCTAGCTGTGACATCCTAATAAAATTATTATGTGTCACAAGTTTTATTTTAAAATAAAAAATAGGAAAAATGATTTTTATTACCCTATATAGTAAAAACCTATTAAAAAAAACCTATTAATTGGCTCTTCAGGCTATTTTAAATTAAAGCCATGCTTCATATTTGGTGTGGGGCAGTGGAAACACGTGCCCTTAGTTTCCAAATACATATCTTACCTTTTCCTAATATTTGGGTTTACCGAAAAATCGGATTAAGCCCAAAAATGCCTATTTAGGAAGTATTTCACATGAAATCATGAGCAATACTTATCCGAAAATTCTCCAAAAATAGTGGAGTCTTCAAGTTTCGGCCGCAAACACCCAAAAAATCTGGATCTTAATTCGGCAAATCCCCAATTCTAATCCGAGTAGGTTTAGACTTTCTAATTCTTCCCCAACTCAACTTGGCCGAATCCACCCCTGCCCCAGCACTATACAAACCCCCCAAGACCCCCTCTTGATGTTCACAACTCCTAGAGCCTCAAGTTGGAGCCCTAGCCACAAAACCCTAGCCTCCACAAATTTTCTTGAAGAAATTCCGCCGGTTTTCATCACCCAAGTTTTAGTGAGCATATAGGACGTCCTAGCTCTCGTCGAGACGAATCCAAAGGTACCAAGAGCGCTCAAAACACAGATTCCTAGCCCAAGATATCGCTCGTCGAAGATCTGCTGCTCCCACGGCCGTTGCCGTCACCAACCTCACGGACAACGCCGCCGGCGCGAATCGCGGGGCCAACCCGCTGCTGCCACACCACCCCGCGTGGGCGCACGCCTCCGCGTCGCGAGCTGACGCGCATCCCGCGGCCCCACCAGCGTCGCCGTCACCCCACCCGCGCCATTCTACCCCACGTCACTGTCAAGCGCTGGGCCGGAAACGCCGTGGGCCTCGCTAGTCAATCGCACTCGCCATTGCTCCAATCACCGTCTACCACACGTCCCTTCGCCACAGTCGTCGCCACTGCCCCGTTTATCAGCGTCGTGCGTTGCTGATGGCTGCAGCCCACCTGTCGGCGCCTGCCCCCGCGCGGCCTCTGGGCCGTATGGGCCGAGCTCACAGAGAGAGAGTGTGGGCCGGGAGAGAGAGCTCAGCCCAATTAGAGTTTTTAATCCTTTTTATTTTCAGGAAATGTCCTATTTTTGTTGGATCTTCTCTTAATTGTTTAGGGAGCTCCGTAACTCCAATTTGGATGATTCCAGAGCCTAAAAATCCCATTTAATCCCTATAATTTTGTCTATATTTTTATAAACTATTTCTATGTATTGAAGTTGGTTCTTTTGCTATTTGCTTCTACGCGTAGGTACCCGCTGCGACCGTTGTGCGGAGTGCTGTTCAGGAATTGACGTAGACCCGCAGAGCTCCGACTTCTTCTAAGGCAAGCTAGATGCATATTGCTTCCTAGTTTGCTAAATCTTTATTTATATTTATTTGTTAATTGCATGCATAATCTAATTAGTGTGTGAGTGTCTATCCTAAAGTCGTATTAGTCTTCAACTAATATGTACTAGCCTTATTTGTCGAACCCTTAGTGATTTACTAGTCTATCCATTTGTGTAGTTGCTTATATGTGCTTGGGTAATTAATAGGGTCACCTTTAATAAAATTACACATTGTGAAGCCAAGGTTTCATGATGATACTAAAGATGAATTTGATCAACTAATAATTGTGTTGTGGGGTTAATTTGGTGAGGTGCTAGGATTTGTGCCGCGTGACCGTTCCCTGGTCATGTGTGGGTAGAGAGTACCCATAGAGCCGCTTGATCATTCATTGGTCAAGTGTGGGCAGAGAGTGCCTGTATCGTTTAGCCGCTCGACCATCCCTTGGTCGAGTGTGGGCAGAGAGTGCCTGTATCATTGTGCCGCATGTCCATCTCCAATCATGTGTGGGCAGAGAGTGCCTGTTCTGTTGTGCCGCATGTCCATCTCTTAGACGTGTGTAGGTAGAGAGCGCCTGTTTCCTTGTGCCGCATGATCATTTCTTGGTCATGTGTGGGCAGCGAGTGTCCGTTTCGTTGTGCCACATGATCGCCTATATGGGGTCGTGTGTGGGCAGAGAGTGCCTGTTTAGCTGCTTGATCACCCCCTGGTCAAGTGTAGGCAGAGAGTGCCTGTGTATCTTGTGTAGTAGAATGTTCACTTGAGTTAACTGAATTATTAATGATTAAACAAACCTTTGAGTAGATAGGTGCTATTTTGGCAAAACAACCATCCATCTCTTGTTTTTGCATTCATTGTTAAGGATTGCTTGCCGGGTAGCCGCGTACTCATACCTATCGCAGATATATTTGTTATTCAAGTTATAATCCGAATCAAGAGGATCCTTGCGAGGGTGCACAGGGTTAGTTATGGTGTCCGGGTCAATCTTGGATGTCATCGCCATTTCTACGCCACCACCCTGATTATCTTTATTTCATCCTTAACATTTAGTGCTACTGAGTAGGGCCACCTGCATTATTGTAATATGGCGAATGTTGCCACCTTTAATACCTTAAACTGTTATGTTATTCAGTTAATGTTTGCATTTGCGATGATGTCCGCCTATTTGTCCATCATGAGATACTAGCCTAGGATTAGTATCGCCTCATGATGTTGGATTCCATGTACAAGTACCGGGGTCACGACACGCGCGCGCCGCCGATACCGATCGCGGGCTTCGGCGGGGGGGTGGTCGCGTGGGAGGGGGGGGGGGGGGGGAGCTGCGCAGGTTGACGATGGCGACGGAGCCTTATGCGTGTGACTTGGTTGGTGCTGGCGGCGACCGGCGCTGGGAGGACACAATGGCGCGCCTGGCCGTCGCCAACGTGGATCTGAGAGGAGGAGGAGGGTTACAACGGCAGAGAGCACGGGAGGAGGCCTGCACCGATGTTGTGGGAGGAGGAGAGGAGCGGAGGAGGAGGAGGAAGGCGCCGGTGTTGTGCGAAGAGGTGGAGGAGAGAGAGAGAAAGAGAGGAGGGAGAGAGAATCCAATGTGGCGCCACCTCAATGTCCATGTAAGCAAAAGTAGCCACATCCACTGCCACGTCAGCGAAGGCGCCTCCTGCCGGGTCAAGGATTGGTCATACCCGATTTTCGTGGTTGGAGGATTGTTTAAGACTGGTTTTCGGTTGAGGGACCATTTTGGTGCCCAAGCCATAATTGAGGGACTAAATAGGTACTTTTCCGTGGCTTTATGTTGGTCGCACACGTGGCACGGTTTTGATTATGTGGGAAAATTAAAAATTTAAATTTTATTTCCATCTCTTCAATCTAAGGACGACAATACTATTAACAAGGATTCCACAACAATTTAGGTTTTAGATGTCTATGTGCTCACAAGAACTATCTAGCTATTGTAATCTATTAGCACATTGGTAGGAACATGAGAGATGTAAGAGAGGAAGATACTGTAAGAGAGCTCTCCATTGCCTTTGTGTTTGTACAATGAATAGTAGTGTACAGTAAGAGTTGTGCTCTTTATATAGAGAGGAAGTCGGTGGAGTGGCGGTTCCACCATGGAGATCCACCGTTAATCTTATGATTAATGATTAAGTTAATTATGAGATTAACTGCTTATCCTTTAATAAATCTATTTATTATTATTTTTCCATAAACAGAATGTTTCACAACACTACCCTTTGGGCAAATCACTTATATAGATGTGTCTTTCAAAATTCTTTTCGAAAAACCCCGTGGAAAAAATGGATAAAGAAAATAACATTACATTTACACAATCTCTTCTAGTTAATCAATGATATATATGTATCGTTAAAAACCTGTTAACATCCTAAATTTTTGGGGGAAATTTTATCCAAAATTTCAAACAGCTTTTGAATCCCGATCAAATAACAAAATAGCAAACCCCAAACTGATTTGGGCCTTATCCAAACCAAATCCGACCCAGCCTGCCTCCACCATCGTCCAGCTACCAGGTCTCCTGGGCTCCTCATTCACGGTCACGGCCCAACTCCACTTGACTACTTGCTTGAAAATTTATTTTTTTTATATTTATTTTTATTCGTTTATACAAAATTATATGGCGCATTGAAATTTAGACAAAAATAAGCCCCGGTCGCACTTTGAATTAGCGACTGGGTCCCGGAGAGCAGGATGCAGGCACCTATCGAGCACTGTAGCTACAGTATTTTTTTCCTTCAGTTTTTGAACTTATTATATCTATTAACACTTCATACGATATCCAATTTGCACGAAACAAATTTTAAAATTCATGTTAAATCCTAAAGAACCCATTTTTCGCACTTTCAATTTTTTTAAATTTTTTGGAATTTTGAATTTACACTTGAATTTGTATTTTAAATTTTGAATTATTGAATTTTGAATTTCGAAAATTCAAAGTGTGAAAAATGGGTTCTTTAGGATTTCATATGAATTTTAAAATTTGTTTCGTGTAAATTGGATATGGTATGAAATGTTAAACTTCCAATTTTCGTGTAAATTCAAAATTCAAAATTCAAAAATTT
>SPJY01000862.1:1167090-1371543 GCA_005191435.1 Raddia distichophylla | reverse complement strand
CGGGCTGGCTCGCGAGCCGCCCTGGCTCCGGCCGAGCCTACTACGGAGGCTCGTGCTTTGGGCAAGCCGTGCTTGGCTCGGCCCGTTCAACTGCGAGCCAAAGCGAACCGAGCTCGAGCTAGGCTCGGCTAGGCTCGTTTCCAACCCTACTTACAGATACTGAGAGGAATCCATTATCCATTTCCTTTTCTTGTTGAGAGGGTTTAACCAAGAAAAGTAGAAGAGTTCGTTGAGAAGGTGAAGTAGTCCCTAGAAATCGAAAGGGCCTCCAAATCACGTCCCATAATATGGCCCAAATATCTTGAGTGGGAGAATTTCGCGAGGCCCGGTTCCTAGGTTCTAGACTAGTGGGCCTGTTGCCTGTTGCAATACCTTTTGGGATGGGCGCAACCCATGGGTTGTTTGCCCTGGCCAGAGCCGAGGCGCACCACTCCCCTAGGCGCACCGCGACACGCCGCTCCACCGCCCTCTCCACCGCTTCGCGTGTTGCTCCTCTCGGCCTCCCTCGTCAGTCGCCGCCGTCTCCCCCTTCCCGCCGACGCCGCCTGCCCCTCCTCCGAAGTCCGATCTGTAGATGGCGGCGCCAGCTTCTCCCCTATCTTCCTCGAGATATCCGGCGACTTAGCAGGTATCGGGGATCCTGTCCTTGCACATCCATGGGAGCCCGGCCCGGGCGGTGGATCCGCCGATGCTTTCTTGTACCTATCAATGGCACTACAAAACCAAATTGTAGAAGCTTACCCGATTTTGAATGCTTTGCCTCATGTGATAGGTCGTCTCCCCAATCGTCATCATCCTTAGTTTGGTGCTGATGAGTAAGAAGAAAAACAAGTCTGAGAGGCCAGTAAAGTCGTCAAAAGATGTTGAACAAGCGTACGCTCATTGCCACTATTATGTTTTTTTACTCTTTCTCGTTTTGATTTGGGATGCTGATCATCTACAAAACAATTTTTTTAAGGAAAAAACAACTTTGAGCCAGTAATTCACTCTCTGTGTTTTCTCCTTGATCAGGCTAGATTACATTGGAGGGGACGCTCTTGATGAGCTATTGTCAAAGCTTATTAGGTGTGTGCGTAACTGTTGTTCTCTCAACATTTATATGAATATATGTGTTGCTTGACTTTGGTATTGACAGAAGTTACTACTAATCGCTAGGAGCGTAGAGGTTGCAAATGCAAAGGCTTTGGGCCGAGGCCTACCAGATAAGATATGGATGAAGGTATTGCTATCCATACGTAGCTTCGCCAATTTTTACTACTGTCACCTTTTAAATCTGTTATCGTGAGTAATTTTCTGAAGATTCTGATGTTCTTTTGCCATTATTTTCTGAAGATTCTGATGTTCTTTTGCCATTTTAGCAACAATTTGCTATTGGGGTCAATGACGTGACAAGGGTTCTTGAGCGAATGCCTCCTGCCGCTACACATTCTGGTCACTGTTCTAGCGAAGAATTTACTTCCACACAGCTGCGTAGAGCTCCTTTGGTGCCATTTCAGGTTATTTTTTCTTTCTTGCTTTGTGTTCCTTTGCGGACAACCTTCACGTGCAGTATATGTAATATGTCAAAGGAAATGGATTCTTAATTGCAACATATTTCTGGTCTAATTGCCTTGTGCTCTTCTCTTTTTGTACATATAAGGACATGAGTGCCTTATTGCTTGCCTAGTAAAATTATAGTTTTAACATACTTTAGTCATGGTTACATGCTCTGTGATGTCTGACCTTACTATCTATCCGTGCATCAATTGTGTGTCGTCTTTGGCAGATTCTAAACACTGTCGTTTATATCATCTCCATTTTTTCTTTAAGCTGTGTAGGTGTGTAACCAATAATTAAATGACTTGATTAGGGAAGTTTGGTGGTCAATCTCAGTTGAGAGCAAAAAAGAAGGGCCATTACAAGTGATACATATGCAAATACTTCATTGTCCGTATGACTGATATTTCTCATTTTGTAATCGGTTGCTGTAGGCGATTCTTATAGCTGCTGATTGCAATCCCAAATGGTTAACAAAACACATACCAACCCTTGCATCTACAAGGAGGGTTCCCATCCTGTGCCTCAAGGACAACAGAGGAAGCTCACTGAGGCTAGGTCAAATGGTGAATGTCAGAACAGCACTTGCCATTGGCATAAAGGTCAGCTTTCTTTCTTTTCTTGTTGATTGCATTAGCTTACATGGTCCCTTGCAAGGAAAAACCTCTTGGAATCACGCATGAAATCTTTGCTTCAATGCATACTAGGCCAGAGATAGCATAGTCAATAAGACTGTTGATGAAGTCCTGAAGGGTAGCAAGCCGGCGGCCAGTGAACAGTAATGGTGTTCTAGTCCATCAACACGTTGAACTATCTCTCTGGGTGCAAAACATATCAAGGGCATATTAAAAGGGGAAGATTCTGAAGCCTGAAGGAAGTGCTGAATTGTAGCATATAACAGTCTAACCTTGAATTTTGGAGAACTGCTGCAGCCAAAGCTCATGGAGAAATTGACCAACGGCTGGTTTGTCGTACCGCTGCAATTAGTTGAGTAGAGAATATTTGCCGTAGGATCTCAGTGTTTCCATTTTTCATTTTGGATCGCAAAAAGACAAAGGTACTCCTGCAAACGTTTTGAGTACATTTTGTTTGTATCCCTATGGATCGTCTACTATGTAGTCATGTTTCCATCCGAAATAATCAAAATACATCGGCAAAATTGGTTCCATAGTCTTCCTGTTCTCTTGAGCTGTTTTTAACGGTTAAAATGACTAAATTTCAAGAGCTTCTCAAGGTCGTGTCGAGATTTGGATCCATTTCGTTTGACTTGTTTTTTAAAGCGATAGGACCCACCTTCAAAACAAGGAAAAAATGGACTTAAAAAACCCAAAACATATGTGTTTTTTTAAAACATAAATAAGCTGTTAAGCTGAAAAGAACAGAGCCTAATTTATACCGCCGAAGGATTGAAGTTCACTTTAATACCACCAAAAGATCTCACTTCTCTCTTTTTTGCCGTTTTATTACCACAGAAAGATCCCACTTCTCTCTTTTTTACCATTATGTTGCCCTCCATCCATCTCCGTTAATCTTCCCCTAGCCCTCGGAGAAAAATTATATAGCACCGAGTGCCATGGTGACACCCGAAGAGAGATAGAGAGAGAAGAGAGGATATATGGAGAGAGGAGAGCGAAAAAGAGATGCCACTGTGTCTTGTATGGCATCGGGTGGGAAAAATTCGTGAAATAATCCACTTTAAATTTGAAATTAATAAAATAATACACAGTATATAAAAATATCTCGACTGGCACTCTGTCCCATCGCCCCGAGTGGCGGCCACCATGCCGCACGGCGGGAGCAGAGCTCCCGCTACTGGACATGGCGGGGATAGCGCAGAGGCGACGCGTGGCGCGGGCAGCGCGGGCGGCCGGGCGACGTGGCGGCCCCAGGGAGCTAACATAAGCCTACATAAGCCTACGTAAACAGAAATATATGTATCCACTACATATGTCATATTCATAATGGGAACTAACTAGCCATTATTATGCCTCCTTGTTTCACTAATGTTTCACTAACTAGCCATTATTATACGCATACAAAAAATTACTAATTAATCACTTAGCATAATTAAATTAATTATGCTTCTATTACACTAAGTCCGAATACAAATTTAAATATAACTCACTAATTAAATAATGCAAACTTGCCTGTCAAAATAATCTCTTCCAAAATGAAACCAGAAACTGCCTGCAATAATTACCAAAACATCATTTCTTCTGACTAATTATTTTGTACGCACTACAAACTTTAGATTGAAGCCTAACATAACGAGTAATATACCCACTAATTATACACTAATTAATTCCCATTAATGTTGATTCATGGTGCGCATCAAACATTGATAGGTTCTGACTATATTCAAGATTTTGTGAGCACCTGGACAAAACAGGAATCAATGGGGTCCAATGCACATACTACTGGACAACAATTTTGTTACCACTGCATGCATGCAACATAAGGAGCTAATTAACTAATTTACTGTTGCTGTTCTACAAGCCAGTGCGACAACAACGCTAGTTTTTTCCCTTAAATTTCTAGCAGTGTAAAACTCCATCTTTCTCTCTCATCATTTCTTGTGCACCTAGCTGACACGATGCATGCATGCACACTTTATTTCTCTCTCTAGCTATATAGCTTCTTACTTCTTTCTCGGCTTCTCACTCTACCTCTCTCATGGATCCAATTTAACCTCATAGTTAGTCCATACTCTATTATTTTTCATTTTACTTCCTTCTACTACTAAAATATTTATTTACCTTACATGAACTAATGAAATATTACTGTTATGTAAATTTTTATACATAAAATGCTAAGCACAGTCACCAATTTTTATACATGAAATATTACCTCAACACAGAAGAAGTGCAGAAGAAATGAACTCGACCTGGAGCAACTGAAGCTAGAGCAGCAGAACAAATGACCGTGCACGCTTCTCAACTGGACCATCTGAAGCTAAACCGGGAATGAAAGCAACTGATGGAGTGACCTCATCCTCGTGCGGCGTGGCGGCCGCCACTCGGGGCGGCGGGACAGTGTGCCAGTCGGGGTATTTTTATATACTGTGTATTATTTTGTTAATTTCAAATTTAAAGTGGATTATTTAACAAATTTTTCCCATCGGGTGCCATATAGTTCCTTGTCTCCGGCGGCCCGCCCCTCTACTTCCTTTTCCTCCATGTAGTTCGCCCCGTCCCGCCCCACCCTGCTGCGAGCGCGGTCCAGGAAGCTGATCGAGGATGAGGTCGACGAAGAGGCACTCGAAGGTCTGAGAAGCGGCGCGCGTCGGTGATCACCGTCGCGTACGGCATGCTCTCCTCCATGATGGCCGCAGCGGCGACCCCTCAGGGCCGGGTATAGGATCGCTACGTCGGGGCGTGACTTTGCGAAGGCCTACACGGTACACGGCGAGAGCAACCTGCTCGCATAAACACGTCTATAATTAAACGCCATGGCGGCCATGCTATGCTTGGCACAGGATTCAAGAGCGGACCTAGGAGAGCATGCTGAGGAAGTGGCACTTCCAAACGATGCGTCTGACACCGCTTTCATTCGTGGTCGGGTTTGGTTTTGTTCAATTCAATTAAAATTTGTTATTTTTTATAGGAAAACGCTTGCGCCGGACGCGCGTAGGGACGCTGCGCAATGTGGGCAACTACAGCCATGCAAGGTAGGTCCCACAAGCATTTTTTTATGGCCATAAATTATGACTGGGTGCTCTAATCCATCAACGCGTTCCTCGTACTTTTACGAACAAAACAAGACATATGTTGCCATATAAATCTTTAAACTTATCTGGTGAAACTTGGGTTTCGTCTACTGAAACTTGGATTTCATATTTGTTAAACTTGCGGAAATGTCAAGTTTAATCAGGTTTAATCCAAGTTTCATCAAGTTTTAACAGGTTTCATCCAAATTTCTTCAAGTTTCATCAGGTCAATCCAAGTTTCATCAAGTTTCAACAGGTTTCATTCAAGTTTCATTAGGTTACATCCAAGTTTCATCAGGTTTCATCTGGTGCTCGCCTTCATTAATACGTGAGCCAAGATTTATCAGCACACGGCCAAGTTTCACTAGTATACATGTCAAGTTTCATAAATGGGTTCTGCTAGGTTTACGTAAAAAATTGAAAAAGTGAAAAATTCAAAAAAAAATAAAAGTATTTAAAATGGGTTGTTCTTGATTTTAGAAGAATTATAAAATTTATTCCAAGCATTTTGAACATTGTTTGAATTTTTTACAAAAATCAGAAGTTTAATTGAAAAAGATCAACTGCACATCTAACCAACTCCGCCTTCCTGCGGGGGTGCGGCTACGCTCGGATGCCCGCGCTGTCGGCGATCCGACGGCCGAGGCGCGTCCGATCGGCGCACACTCAGACGGACGCCCAGGCGCCGGCGCTCGCCTTTTTATATACTATTTTGTGTAACATTTTGTAATAATTTTTTTGAGCTTTGTAGTGTTTTACTTAGAATTCTCAATTTTTTTTAATAATTCATTAGTCTTTTTATTTTTTAAAAAAATCTGTTAATTTTTGGCTCAAGCAAACTAAATCCAACCAAACTAAATCCTTTAAAAATATCCTTTAATTTTTGGCTCAACCAAAGAGAAGCCCGGCCGTTTGAATAAGACGAATAGTCAAAGTTGTGTGCAAAAGTCAGCAACAACTTCTTTTTGTGATCGGAGGGAGTAGGTAGCATCATTCTTATGGCTGAAATAGACACGTAGCATGTACCCTTGTATTTCTTTCAAGCATAGGGGGCAAACTGCAAAGCAACATCTTCTTCTCCACAGATCAGAACTGGCCAACGGACCGGCCCGGTTCGGCACAGTTCGTTTCCGGGCCGGCCCGGTTCGTTTGGCCCGGTTCGGTTCTTGGTCCGGTTACTATGCGAACCGGGCCAAACAAACCAACGCGCTGGGTCTCCAGCCGAGGTTCGGTTCGCTGGAAGAACTGAACGAACCGGGCCGGCCCGGGTTCGGTTGGCGCGGGTTGGCCCGGTCGGCCTGGTTGGCCCGTTTTCGTGGAATATAAAAAAAATTCAGAAAATTCCAAAAAATACATAAATGTGAACCATAATTCATGTAAATAATTTGAAAAATTCAAATATATATGGGGAAATATAAAAAATGCATTGTAGAGCTTTTTTATTAACATGTATTTACATGACTGCCTTGTTAAAAACTTTACCAAGTAAAAAGTCAATTTGAGAAAACCTTGAGAAAGAAAAAAGAGTACAGCCTAAAGCTTTACAATACAAGAATAAAAAAATTTGGACTTTGCTGTCGTCTTTTGGCTAATGCCCAATCCTTTGTACTCAGTAGTATTTCGACCATACCACTATGGAGGGAAGTCCGTCTCTCCTCCAGTATTCTCCCGGCGAGGCTAAAAGTGGACTCGGAAGAAACTGTCGAGATCGGAACAGTTAACGCATCCCGTGCTAGTATGGATAGAACCGGATATGTTCCACTATGCTGCTGTCAACATAGAAGAATATTAAACTCTTCTTCTTAAAAGTCGACGACGTCCTTTGCTAGATAGGAGGCAAGCTCGCCAATAGCTCCGCGGGATGCCTGTGCAGTCAGGCGAGTTGAACTGTCCGAAGAACTTGAAGTGTCCTTACCCGTGATAGTCTTCCAAAAGGACATCTTTCCCTGTCTGTTGAACTGGTGGTGGTCGTGGTGAATGAACTCTTGTATACTTTTCTTCATATTTTCTATACAAATCATTAAGTTTACTTCTAACTTCTTGAAAATAATTTGAATAATCTATTCCAGTAGTAGTACCAAGTTGTGTTAGAACATTGTTTAATTCAGGAAGTTTAGCTCTAGGGCCTAAGATAAAAGTAAAAGAATATAAGAATGGAACATCTCTCCAGTATTTTAAATATTTAGCGTTCATATGGCTAACTCCATCAAATAAAATAGCATCATTTTGAAACATTTTCAACTGATTAGCAATGTTATAAATGGACATAATAATAGAAGAAGATGTAGGCTCATACACAGTAGAAGCGCTAGCGGTAGCCTCATAAAAAATCTCAAGAAATAAATGTAAATGAGTAAGTATTTGCCAAACCTGTGGGGTAAAAAGTGGTGTTCCATCTTGAGTTGGATACTGAGTGTTAATAAAAACTTTAAAAACCTGTCTATATGATAATATATGCAGCAACATAAGATAGGTGGAATTCCACCTAATAGGCATATCTAGACCAAATTTCCTAGGCTGAATAGATGACGTACGACAATAGTTTTTCCATGCAGCAATTCTTATATTAGAACTATTTAAAAATGAGATGGCATCCCGAATAACTTGGAGATAAGGTTGCAATATTTTTAAACCACATTTAACAATTAAATTTATAATATGACATGCATAACGTTGATGCATTTAAAATGATTCGGCATACGCAGATAAAACAGGTTTCAAAATATTCATGACACTAGTATCAGCAGATTCATTATCGAAGGTAATAAAAAAAAATTATCGATAATTTTAAATTCTTGAACAACATTCATAATGCAATCAGCAATATTTTCGCTGGTGTGATTAACATCAATAAGGCTAAGAGCAATTAATGTTTTTCTATTTGGCAGTTTTGGTTAACATAATTAGCAACAACACTTAAATAGTTTTCTCTAGCCCTACCAGCCCAGATGTCCGAGATTAACGACACAGAAAATGTGCAGGTTTTAAATTGTTCTTTTAACTTTAATTTGTTGGCAGTATACAATTTTTTCAAATCTCTAGTCGTCGTTTGACGAGAAACACTACTATATCTAGGATTATGAGCAGTTTTAATATATTCTTCGAAAGCAGGAGAATTAACAAAGCCTAGAGGTAAATCTTCAGAAGCAATTAATCGGCACAATGCCTCCCTAGCTACCTCGGGTTTATACTCCCAGTTACTTACCGAACCATCAGGGTTATAGCTCAACTGTTGCTGCCTCATTTGAACACCTTTCTTCTTCTTACATGCCATAGCGTACCTCTTCAGATGTCCTATACCCGAGCCCGTCACCGCCGGCAACACCTGTCCACAAATTTTACATTTAGCCCCATACCTCACTAGCCTGCCGTCCACAAGGTGCTTCAACTCCTCGTAGTCGTTCCACATATCCGACCGGTTCAGTCGAGTCCGTTTCGATCCGACGGTATCGGAGCCGGAAGCACATGTTGAACCGGATCCGGAACCATAGGGATGATCCTCGGTTTCGGTAGTTTCCATTTCTTGAATCAGTTTCGGGAGACTTTGACCGATTGGCTCGTAGTCGTCCAGTGTTAATCCGAACTGGGTAAGGTGAAATTCGTCGTATGGAGAGACCATCAGCCATTTTGGAAAGCTGTTTACACATGAAATAACAAAGCAACAGTTAATTTAGAATCACAATACACAAATCAAATATATAACAAACAAATATATTGAAATATATCAACCTCACAGGATCACACCAACAAATTTGAAAGTCAGAAATATTTTTTCTGAAAGATTTCTAACTTTGCCCAAATTTAAATTTAGCTACGCCTTTTTAGCTCACAAATTGAAAATACGCAATGCACACAAGAGACTCAAGAGAGAATAGGTTGGAAGTGTCGCTGGCAGAAGAGGGGGTGGTTACCTATTTATAGAAAAAAATGAGATTTTTTTAGATTGTTTGCTATTTTTATGAATTTTTAAAGCATCAAACGGCTATATTCGCAACGGGTATAAAAAAATGAACCGTACGAATCGGCCCGCACGTTCTGTGCCACATGTCGGCGCCCGGAGCCGCCACGCCGACGCCTGGGCTGGAAAGGGCACGGGGCCGGAGCGGCGCAGCACATGGCGAAGGCGCATTGGTGGGGCGGGCGGTGGCTGGCGCGCGGGGGGACACGGGCTGACAGCGTGGGGCCCGCTGGTGCGTGGGAGCACAGGTGCACGCGCGCACCGCGTGCCGCAGTGGCCTGGGCGCCTGGCGCTCTCTGCCGCGTGGGCCCCGTAGGGAGCGGGAGCGGGGCAGTGCCGCAACGGGCGGGTGGGCGCAGGACGCGGGCGGGCAATTCAATTTTCAAAATTTGCGTTGCTACAGTATCGGGCCAAATGGGCCGAACCGGGCCGGTTCGGTTCGCATAGTAACAAACCGGGCTGTTACTATGCGAACTGAACCGTGCCAGCCCGACAGACCGGCTGCCAGGCCCAGGCACGGTTCGCTGGGCCAAACCGGGCCGGCACGGTTTGTTTTCAAAACGAACCGAACCGGGCCGGCCCAAAGCACAGTAACGGGCCGTCCGTTTCAGCCCACTTGGTTCGACCCATTTGGCCAGCTCTACCACCGATCTACTTCCTGTACGTCTCTCACAGTGAGGCAAAATTCCCCATTAGCACACCACGGCCAACCTCAAATCCATACTACAATCTTGCTGCTCGCTGGAGAGATTAGGGGAGGATGTGTGATGGAGAGAGAGAGAGAGAGAGAGAGAGAGAGAGAGAGCCAGGGAGCATGGTGTTTGGTCATCAGGCAAGCAGCAGAGGATCCATGCCATGGCAAGGCTGCGAGCGGTGCTCGAGCAGCAGCAAGCCATGGAGGTCGTCCGTGCACGGGCAGGAGGAGATAGGCGACGCGGCGTCAGGGCCTAGCGCGCCGGCCATGGGGGGTGGCGTCAGATTTGGAGGAGGTCAGGAATCGACCTCGTCGCCGATACTACAGCGGAGTCTGTTCTTCGGGAGCGGAATGACTTCACCACTGATACCTATACGCCAATTGGCCCTGTTCATTTATATTGCGTCACACTCTTATCTATTGCATCATACCCATTGTAGATGACGAGTCCCGGGATGGCGGAGACGGAATCACGCGGCACAGCCAACGGTGAGCGGCAATCGCATCCACAACGCTGCACCTTTCCAAACTTCTGGTGACCCACCGGAACAAACTTCTCCCGCCATTGTTTCGCCTCCGTTCTTCCCTTAATTCGAAGGCCGCCACAGCGTGCTCGCGAATCCCTCCCTGTTTGCATGCAATGATGTCGGCGATGAAGTAAGCAAAAAGATTCTTTTTCAGTTTTCTCTTTCGACGGCAATAGATTTTGACTGGTTGCTCCAATGCACGAACCGTTTGCACCGCTGCGTTCCTCATATTTTTACGAACAAAACAAGACCAATGTTGCTATTGAACAAAACCTGCCCAAAGTGGTAACCAGGGTTTTTGACCAAGGTCCAACTTGTTCTTTGCGCACATGTTTTTGACGATACCAAGAGTTACATATGGAATTTGAAGGTGAGGCCAGATTTGTTGGAAATCTTATCTTCTGAGCATATCTAAATTGTGGTCAAACGCTTCAAACGAACTCCAGATGATCGAGTTATACTTGTTTTATTGCAGACTGCTACTGGAAGGCCGAGAATGACTGCTCTGGTGCTTGTCTTGTGTTGCAACAAGTCTTGATGTTGAAGTGAGTCCTTGCTAATCCTTCCCATGGTTCCTACGTACAATAACGTCATTAAGTAGCCATCTATTCTCAATGTCATGGAAAGAGAGTTCGGAGAATGAACTCACCTATCGATTTAATTGACGAGCCTGTGCCCTTGTAAATTGTAATTAGCCCTTTCATAGGAAGTGGTGGTGATGCTGATGAGTTTGTGTCCATTCCGGTGGTGTGCTCATCACATAAGCTCAATGTGGAATACATGGACATTGGGTATCTCTATGGCGGGTTGCGAGGACTACCCAATAGTGGGCCGGCTGAGTCGGCTATTAGCGCACAGGGATACCCGACATGCCAACCAACTTTATACGACATGTAAAGATAAAGATATAAGTCTATCCCAAATAGGGAAGATATGATTGTAATCCCGGATAACTACGTGTCCGGCAAGAAAGGATAGAGATAGGAATCCTACCTCGTAACCGACCAGGACTCTATCTTGTAACCCTGGCCCCCCACCATATAAAGCGGGTAGGGGACCCTAGTTCGGCATAGATTGAGATCAAACATATACACATCCATGGAAAGACATCTCCCTCACCATCATACACGAGGGTCTGAACCTATATAATCCCTTGTATTGTGTTAACATCAAGTTTTGGATACAACGCATAACCGCATATAATTCATTGCCGACGATACCCCTGGTTAAAAAAACGTCGACACTCAACATCATCATCGTAGCCCACTAGAGCTCTTCCTGCTGGCTGCGGAACTCAATGTGTCATCATTGTAGAAGTAGGTGAAGAGAGTCATTCTGGCTTATCATTAGTCCGTTGAGAATTAACAATACATACCTAGAAGGTTCTAGAATAATAAAGTACAAGAATCGAGATATTTGTCATTAAGTATCTACAGACAAATTAGAAATTATTCATGAATATTTTAAAATGTTCTAAAAGAGAGTTTATGAGATATTTTATTATTAAGTAGAATAATATAAAAAGATCTAAATCAAGTCTTCATAATTAATAAAAAAACTAAAAGTTAGATATTAGATATGAATAATGTAAAAGTTTTATTTTTATAGAGATAGTTTTAGAATTAAGATATTTGTTTATTTGGAGGGTTAGGATGTTAACAAGTGTCATCCATCCAATGAATAGGGAACCCTATATATGGCCATCTCTCATCTCATATATGTGTGCTCCTAATGTGTGTGCGCTCTTATTTGTGTTAGGTGGCCATGTTGATCATAAAAAAAGAGTATCCTAAAAAAAGTATGAAAATGTTAAAAAAAATGGGATAGTTTATAGATATCTTAAGCCAGAAAACTTTTTTCAAAGACAATTTAAAGTTAAAATTAGATATTTTGGCATCGATAACATTTTGTTCTGCTTTTCAAAAAAAGAAACACACCACATTAGTTGTACTTTGCTATAGTCTTATATGGCAATCTTCCATACTATAAATCCTAAAAGAAAATTGTTATATAGCATATATCCGAGCTCTATTCATTACACTTTACTTGCAAAGTTTAACGAGAAAAGAGTTTCACTAATATCATTCTTATTAGGATTATTTTTACAAACATCAGCGTTTAAAATGTCGGCTAGCCAAGTGTGTTAGCTTTGAATTTATATATTTTAATTGAAAAGATGTTTAAGAAAACTATGTAATTATTATAGTAACCTATGGGTAGATTTAAAATTTACTTTAAATGTGTTGTGTCTCATCGTCGAAAGAACAGACATAACATTAGCAAGTGAATAACGTGACTTATTAATGTGTTCAAACCATGATAGAAGAGGTGTGGATAACCGAGAATAATGAAACACGAAGGAATTAGTTTATTGTCTATTGTACGAAAACATTCTTAGCACATTGTATCACCTCTCACACTTGCATCGTGAGAATTTAAAGTATTCTCCTCTCATAGGCTTGTTCTCATGGTTGCAGCGTTTGCAAAACCATGTTTCGGTAATTGACTTTGATCTCACTCTTGATAGTTTCGGTAATTGATATTGATCTCACTCTTGGTATTTGCACCATTTCTAGTCAGATGACGAAGTCAGCTCCATATCTCACTACCTATTCTGTTAACATAAGAAAATTTAGCACTCGAGATCTAGCACTCGAAACGTTTCCGCTCGCAAATTTGCCACTCTCGGCATGACGATCGCAAAAATGCCACCGCAAACAATTTCTGCTCGCATATTTGCCATTTCGGGACATTTTCGCCTAATACACGAGCCAAATACCCAAGAAATACAGAAAATATACGTGGGCCCACATGTCATACTCTCCCCCTCCTTCCTCTCCCTCCTTCCTTCCTCTCTCTCCTCTCTTCTCCAATGGACACGCCGCCACCGCCGTCGGGCTCCGGAACGCGAATTTGCTTACGATAAACAAAATTTAAATACGTGTTGGGATAAATTTGCTTACGCGAATTTGAATAAGACGAATGGTCAAAGATGTGACAAAAAGTTAAAGGCGTCAAACAAAATAACAGGAGGGAACACTTCACAAAAACTTTGCCTATATAACAGCTAATAATTAAATTAGACATCTCCTCTACACCTTTTAAACAAAGCGACTAGCGATCAACACAATAACACAATTAAGGTAAAGATGTGATCCATTTGCTTACGATATCAAGATATATAAATTTACTGAAACAATTTGTTATCCTAATGCAATAATTAGTTTAGCCTGTTGAAGCAATATGGCTAGCCTGCCGAAACAATTTCTTTTGTCTAGTGGACGTATAACCAAGTGAAACGGTTGGTTTATTGGAACAATATATATAGCATGCTAAAATAATTGGTTTAGCCTATTGGAACAATATATTTTGCCTGCTGAGAAAACTAGTTTAGCCTATTGAAACAATTTATCTAGCCTGATGAAATAATATTTACAGCCTATTGGAACAATATGTTTGGCATGTTGAAACAATTGGTTTAGTCTATTGGAACAATATTTTTTACCTGTTGGAACAATTAGTTTAGCGTACTGGAATGATATGTTTAGCCAAGTGAAACAATTAGATTTTTCAATTGAAACAATATGTCTAGCCTGCTTAAATAACTAGTTTAGTCTATTGAAAACAATCTGTACAGACTGCTGAAACAATTTGGCTAATAAAAAATTTAAATTTTTTTAAAAGTATTTAAAATGAGTTTATTAGGATTTTAGATGAATTATGAAATTTGTTCTATGCATTTTGGACTTCAAATGAAATAGAGACAAAAATGAGAAAATTAAATAGAAAAAAAGAAACACTCATTTTTTTTGCTAGTAACGACAAACAGTGCATCAACAAGGGCGCGTGTGTTGGTTGCTACGCCGCGCTGCTGGGCCACGTGCGTCCGACGTTGTTGGACGCCCGGTCACAAGCATTCCTCTTATAAAAATTACAAAAAAAGAGAGGACGTGTCAGACCTAACAGGGCCAACGGCCCAGTTGGGGGTGCGACTTGCGCAGGCTGAGGAGGCGGCGCGGCTGGCTGGGTCGAGCTCGGCGGCGGCGGCTGTGCTCCAGTGATAGGGTAGTGGCAAAGAGCGGCGGCGCGGGATGGTGGCGGTGTGGCGAACTCGTCTACAGTGGCGACGTAGCGCGGGGCGGCTTTAGGCGGCGGCACAGCGGAGCTCCGAGGGTGAGCTTGCCAGCGGTGCAGGAGGCGAGGCGAGATGGCAACGGAGGTTGGTTTCGTCGAGGGAATGCTCGAGGAAGTAACGTCTCGCACCGGGGACGGCTGAGGCTCGCTGTGTGGCTAGCAGCAATGGCGGTTGCCATGGCGGGACGGCGGTGGCGGCCATGGAGGGATGGCAGGGGCTCCGGTGAATTAGACCTGGGCTAAACATTCTGTACGTCTTAAGGAGGCTATAGAAGAGAGCGTAGAGAAGATTATTGAGCGACGGCGTTGAATTTGGAGAAGAGGCAAGGGCGGTGTTGGTGTGAAAGGATTGATATGCCAAAATTGCAGAAAGTAAACACACAAAACAGTAGCTAGCAAGTCGGATGTTCCGATGTAGATTGAATGTTCCGATCTGGTCCAGTACACCTTGCGTCGGATGTTCTGATCTGGGTGGGATGTTCTGATCTGCGTCGGATGTTCCGATGTACATCGGATGTTTCGATCCTGCTTTATCTAGAATTGACGTAAACCTGCAATAAAAATTGATTTCTTGCAAAATCAAGTTTAGATCAACTCAAGAGTATTCACAACAATTCAAAAACAATAATAGAACAAATACTAAAAGTCGAGACGAAGCACACGACGATTTTTTAGAGCTTCTAGACTTCTTATTTAGGATATAGCACTTACTGCCAAAAACTCTAAATTAAGAAATGTTTGGCTTGTTACCGGTAAGGAGCTCATGTGAAGTGTTCTTTAATAACTTGTGTAGGTAGAGTCGGTTGATAGCTGACGGGTGGTGTTTACGGCCTTCTTAAAGTTTCCTCTTTTCTTGTCCAAGATCTCATTAAATCCTTTACCCGACTTGTAAGACCTTTGAATACCATCCTCAAAAAGACGCTTTAACTTTTTATTCTCACAAGTAAAGTCTTGCAAAGTGGCAAAATTAGTTGCATAAGCATTCACAACAACATTTTAACATCTTGCATAACCGTTGCTCGTGGAGGGAGATGAGTCACAAGTTGCATTAAGAAGATTAAAGGTGCGTTTTAAAAAATAATCAAACTTCACCATAAGAGTCTCATGTCCTTCCTTTGCACAAATGAGTTCTTATTTAATTGAAGCATTGTTGATCTTAACAGAGCTTGTCGTGGATTTGATCTGAGAAAATTCCATGGTCATTTCCTCAACTCTCTTCTTTTTCAAAGCAAGTTCTTTCTCAAGTTGAAAGTTTCTCTATTTTTTAAGAATGAGCAAGTCTTCTCCTTTCTCAAAAAGTACCTCTTGTTGCTCAACTTTTTTCATGAGCTTAGCAAACTTACCCATATCAAACTTCGTCATCATCTTGACCAAGCTAGCATTGCTCATCATCATCATCATCATCATCATCATCATCACTATCATTAGTATAAAAATTAATTAGAAATTTAGAAGATTTTGTTGATATCTTAGGGCGCTTGGCTATGAGGCACATTGAAATATCATCATCATCATAAGTCAATTCACCAAATAGTGATGAAACCAGTTTTGGAATGGCCATTCCAATACATGCAATGTTCTCATCTTCGGACTCGGAGTCGGAATCGGACTCCCACTCCTCACCAATGTGAGCTTCACCTCTGGAACTCCTTTTGTTTTTCTTGCTCTCTCTCTGTCCTTTTGTAATTCTTTTCTTTCTTATCCTTATACTTCTTGTATGGGCAATCGGTAATAAAGTGTCCCATTTCTCCACATTCATAACATCTTCTCATTGAGTTTCTTGATGATTTGGGTTTCCCGAATCCTTCTTGCCTTTGCTATTATAACCATTCTTTTTGAGGAATTTATTTAATCTCCCCACAAAGAATGCCATCTCTTCCATATTTATTTGGCCTTCATCTTCATCATTGCCTAAGCTATTATAAAAGTTTGAGGGTTACTCCACCACCTTTAATCTGTGTGTATCTCACATTAAAAGCATTAGCCCTATAATTGTTGATCATAAATCACCAAAATCTACTTGGGGCCTAGATGCACTTTCAATTGAAAGGATCAATATGCCGCCAAGAGGGGGTGAATAGGCGAAAAAAAAATTGTGGAAAGTAAACGCTCAAAACAGTTGCTAGCACGTCGGATGTTCCGATTTGGTCCAGTACACCGTGCGTCCGATGTTCTGATCTGTGTCGGATGTTCCGATGTACGTCGGATGCTCCGATCCTGATTGATCCGAAATCGATGTAAACTGGTAATAAAAGTTGATTTCTCGCAAAATCAAGATTAGATCAACTCAAGAAAATTCGGAACATGTCAAAAAACAATAATAGAACAAATACTCAAGGTCGAGACGAAGCACACGGCGATTTTTGTTTACTGATGTTCGGATCTTTGAAGGGAGATCCTACTCACCGTTAGGGAAGGCACAAAGCCCGGATCACCAAAACAGTAATCCCCTCCCGGCATTGCACAACAGCACTCACCGGTGTTCACTAGATGAATCATTTTCCATGTGGCGGCGGAATGACACCTTCACAAATTCCGGAGGCACACCACACAAAACTTGGCGGCTCACCGGCGACACCAAGCCGTCTAAGAGCCCTTCAAACCTCCAAGAGTAACAAATGCGACGTAGAATTGTATAGGAATCGCTACGTGCTCAAGAATTTGATGCCTCTAATTCGTGGAGCACTTTGGGTGCCTTGATCTCTCTAGATCTAGATTTCACAAGATGAACAAGAGAGAGAAAAAGGATGGTGTTCTTGAGAGCTGACGAAGAAAGGAGTGTACGGTTAAAAATCTCAATTAGAGTGTGTAACCTTTGGCAGGTGGTGAAGGAGAGCTTTAAATAGAGGATCTCGAAATATGGCCGTTGCTGCGGAGAATCCCGCGTCGGATGTTCTAACCCACGTCGGATGTTCCGACGTGGTGCGTTCTAGATTGCACTGGTAGCATGCAAACTGGGTTCATCATCGGATGTTCCGATCCACGTTGAATGTTCCGATGGGGTAGGTTCTGTGTATAAGGTAATTTGAGTGAAAAACTCACACGAACTTCCAGATACCTACTTTGAGCACTTAGAAACCTTTATATGCATCTCCGTAGCATCCCCCTTTATTGTACGACATGCCTAGACTCAAGAAATAGATATTTACAATTTGCGACTAAATAGAGTCTTGATGCCATCTTTAATCTATAAAAGTTTGAGGGTTACTCCATCACCTTTAACCTATGTGTATCTCACATTAAAAGCATTAGCCCTATAATTGTTTATCATAAATCACCAAAATCTACCTGGGGCCTAGATGCACTTTCAATTGAAATCTTTTTTCTCTCAAAAAAAATTGAAACCCTTTTTGGTGTATTAATGAACAACTATAGCTCACAGGATATTGTAAATAATTGAATTTTAATCAAGAATATAGCTGAGAGCTCCCCCTGAAATTATGTAGAGAATAACAACAAGAGCTCTCCCTATATCTTGGCAACAATAAAATGCAATATGACAGGATATGTCATCCAAAAGTATTAAGTTACTAAACAATCACCATTTTATCAGTTCATCACCACATTCATCTACACATAGTCTAACACATAAGTTTAAAACATAGTTTTGTAAACATAATTAAGCATCCAAGTTTCACACAGAGGAATATAAGAGGAATAGATAGATAAATGTAGATAGATATACTTTTCTCCTCCTTTGGCATCAAAAGGCCAAAAAGAGACTACTCAATCCACTCTGGATCGCTGCTGCTGGAGCCATGACCACCAATGATGTCTTCATCATCGCCGTTGCCGCCGCCGGATGGTGGAATCCAGAACAACCCTCTAGTGTAGGTATCAATAGAGCTGGTAGGAGACTCGGAATCATTAGACGACATAGGCAAGCCAAGATGTTGCTTGATGTCTTGAATATGTTTGCGATTGTCGCGAAGACGCACAATAGAATCCTTGACCCTATCATTTGTCTTGCGGCACATACAGAAGATGGCTGTGAGCATTTTCTTAATGGAACCATCAGAGGATGACGGGCTAGACCTTGATGAAGAAGGGCCCGCTCCATCACGTTTAGCAGCAGCTCTCATAGACGGGGTCACAGAAGCACCACCAGGAGAAGCTAGTCCACGAGTGGTTACAAGATATGGGGTGTGCTGCACATCCATCACAAATCTGAGTCCAGGGGCATATGGGCAGCTCCTCTTTGGGTCACAGGCACTGACTTTGATCTCAACCTAGATGAAATCCAGTACATCAAAGGGACGCTCTTGCAAACCAATCTTCAGAAAGAGATTGCGAGAGTATCACATGACGCGTGGGGCGTCACCTTCCTTGGGAGAGAGTCTTGCGGAGAAGGCGATTGAGCACTTGGTAGAATGGCTTCATACCGTCGGTAGCTCCAGCATTAGCAGGAATATGTCCATCATACAGGAAGTTCAGCTCATGATTCTTCAGAGCATCCATATTATGAATCTGCTCCATGTTGCCTCTAGTGGAGAGTTTCAGGTAATTTCCAAACTATTTTTTCGAGAAGTGATAAAACACTCCATCGCACAAGAACTAGAAGACGTCGTCAGAGAAATACAACGTAGCATAAAACTGGCAGATCACTTCATCATTCCAGTCATGTTAGAAACTCATGATGTTGGTCAACACCATGGTATTGCAGGCAGAGATCACTTCATTAATGACTAGATTGTCGACCAGTGCCATTCCTTTCCAATCTATGAATTGCATTCTCATGACTGGGTTCTTCTTTCGAACAAAGGCAGCATCATATAAATCTTGATGAAAGAAGTTTCAGAATCTGTTATCAGTACCTTCTTCCTTTTCATACTGTAAGGGGTCCTCAACCTTGCGATGTTGAATCTCTCTGAAGTCCGCAACATAGTAACCAAGAATCTTTGTGATAGTGTGATGAGTGAAAGTTCTAGTAGACTTCTTCACCATCAGCAGACCAATGAGATCACGGACATTTGCCCTCTTCCATCGAGCAATTCTCTCATGATAATCTGTGGGATGCTCATTGTTCGAGGGGGATGGAAGGACGACAAGCGAACTGGAGGTTCTTTGCCGTTTGGGAGGATTCGCAATACCCTTGCCCTTGGGATCATGCTGAGAGTAGGACATCTGCATGTTGAACAGAATGGTATCAAAGAATTGTAAAGAAGATGCTCATATTTGCCAAAGACATGACCTACACAGTAGACCCCACGTCGGAACATCCGACGTTGGTCGGAAGTTCCGATGGGATTTCCTATAGCAAATTGGGAAGTACCGGAGGTACTCTTCCTATCCACTTTACAACCGGCATAATCCGCATCCGAATAGCCGATTAAGTCAAAGTTTGACCCTTTAGAATACCAAAGGCCAAAGTTGAGAGTGTGTATCAAATATCTCAAGATTCTCTTGGTTGCCACTAGGTGACAATCCTTCGGTGCAGCTTGAAATCTTGCACACATGCACACACTAAGCATAATATCAGGTTTAGATGCACAAAGATAAAGAAGAGAGCCAATAATAGAATGATATACCTTTTAATCGACATGCTTACCATTTAAATTTAAATCAAGATGTCCATTTGTTGGCATATGAGTTTTGATTGGCTTGGCAACGCTCATCTCGAATTTCTTAAGCATATTTTTCACGTACTTTGATTAGCTAATAAATGTTCCTTCCTTCATTTGTTTCACTTGAAGTCCAAGGAAGAACTTGAGCCCTCCCATCATTGACATATCAAAGCGTTTAATCATTAAACAACTAAACTACTCGCAAAAACACTCATTAGTATAATGAAAAATGATATCATCAACGTAAACTTAACATACAAAGATATCACCATCTACTAGCTTAGTAAGAGTGTAGGATCATATTTACCCATTTCGAAACCTTTCTTTACCAAAGACTTATTTAGGCACTCATACCATGTACGTGATGCTTGCTTCAACCCATGAAGTGCCTTATTGAGTTTGTAGACGTGATTTGAAAATTTAGGATCTTTAAAACCCCGTGGTTGCTCAACATAGACAAGCTCGAAAAGTGGACCGTTAAGAAAAGCGCTCTTAACATCCATTTGCTACAACTTAAAACCATGGTGAGTAGTAAAAGCAATTAAAATTCTAATAGTATCTACTCTTGCTACGGAGTGTAAGTCTCACCACAATCCAAACCTTTAATTTGCGTGAAGCCTTGTGCAACCAACCGTGCCTTGTTCCTGACTTATCATGCAAAAAGAGTACCACGTGAAGCGTGAAAAATTATCAACAATAATAAGACTGTATTTGTTACCTGCTATACTTATGTAAGCAATTGGTACAAAGAGGTCCATATGTAACAATTGTAGAAGTCTTGTTTTAGTCATCATGTTCTTGGAAGAATGGGGTGCTTCAACTTATTTTTCTCAAACTTCACATTTGTTAGTCCAATGATGTGACTGCCTTTCGAGAGTTTGTGAAGGTTTCTCATACCAACATGGGCTAGTCGGCGATGACAAAGCCAACCCATGCTAGATTTAGCCATTAGGCATATACCAGGGTTAAGCCTATCTGTGGAGAAGTCCACTAGATAGAATTTTTCCTTTCAATGACCCTTAAAGGCTATCAAACCATTACTTCTTCGAACGACATTCACTCCATCATAAGTAAAAACAAAATCATAATCGGTTGCACAAAATTGTATTATCAATAATAGATTGTATTTCAATGAATCTACAAGTAAAACATTTATAAGATAAAGATTTTCAGAAATAGCAATATTATCAAGACCGAGTACAACACCCTTACCATCATCTCCAAAAGTAATGCTCTCACTTGGTCGATTGTAACAATTAATTTAAGAGAACATTGCCTTCTCTTCGGACATGTGATGAGTGCATCCGCTATCAAGTACCCAACTAGGACCACCGGAGAGATATTCCGACAAAGTTTAAACTTTGGTCTTAGGTACCCAAATTTAATTGGGTCCTTTGAGGTTAGTCAGTAGAGTCTTTGGGACTCAAATGGATCTCACCAAAGATGCATTATTATGCTTCGGTGCAACATGATGTGCAAGCACTCTCCCGAAGAGTGCAACATGATCTCACAAAAATTATTTTTTCTAAAAATGTAAAAGGCAATAAAAGTAGAGTGAGAAATGCAAGCCTTTAAGCTTTGCTCTCTCCCGAAGTGAATTGGTTTAGCGATAGAAGTCACCACAATATGCGCCTTCTTGCCCTTAGGTGGAACATAGTCAAGTCCGGCCTTCTTAAAGTTTTCTCTTCTCTTGTCTAATTTCTCATCAAGTCCCTTACTCGACTTGTAAGACTTTTGAATACCGTCCTCAAAAAGACCTTTAACTTTTCATTCTCACAAGGAAGGTCTCGCAAAGTGGCAAAATTAGTTGTACAAGCATTCACATCAACATTGTAACATCTTGTACAACCGTTGCTCGTGGAGGGAGATGAGTCACAAGTTGCGTTAGGAAGATTAGAGGTGCTCTTCAAAAGATCATCAAACTTCACCATAAGAGTCTCATGTCCTTTCTTTGCATAAATAAGTTCTTTTTTAAGTGAAGAATAGTTGATGTCATGAGAGCTTGCCTTGGATTTAACCTTAAAAAATTTCTTGGTCATTTCCTCAACCCTGTTCTTGGCTAAAGCAAGTTTCTTTTCAAGTTGGAGATTTCTCTCTTTTTAAAGGATGAGTAAGTCTTCTCATTTTTCAAGAAGTTTCACTTGTTGCTTAACCCTCTTCATGAGCTCCGTCAACTTACCCATATCAAACTTCTTCATCATCTTGACCAAGCTAGTGTTGCTCATATCATCATCGTCGTCATCACTATCATTAGTATAAAAATTAACTAGAAATTTAGAAGATTTTGATGATACCTTAGGGCTCTTGGCCATGAAGCACATTGAAGTATCATCATCAGTCAATTCACCAAATAGTGATGAAGCTGGTTTTGGAATAGCCATTCCAATACATGCAATGCTCTCATCTTCGGACTCGGAGTCGGAATCGGATTCTCACTCCTCACCAATGTGAGCTTCACCTCTAGAACTCTTCTTATTTTTCTTCCTCTTCTTCTTATCCTTCTTGTAATTATTTTTTTTCTTCTTTTCTTTCTTATCCTTCTTGTATGGACAATCGGCAATAAAGTGTCCGATTTCACCACATTAATAACATCTTCTCTTTGAGTTCCTTGATGATTTGAGTTTCCCGGAATCCTTCTTACCTTTGCTGTTATAGCCATTCTTTTTGAGTAATTTATTGAACCGCCTCACAAAGAATGCCATCTCTTTCATATTCATTTGCCCTTCATCTTCATCACTGCTTGAGCTATCATCTTTTGGCTTTAACACTTTGCTTACATTCAAAGCTATGCTCTTGTTTTTTCTAGATTGAGTCATTTCTTTAATGTTCGAAGCCTCTCGGTCCATCAACTCACCACTAAGGATTGTTTCAAGCACTTCATGCGGAGTGATTGTGTGATAGTTCTCTATCTTGGATCATTTGAACTAAATGACGATTGGCTGGAGTGATAGCTCGGAGTAGTATCTTGACTACCTCATGATTAGTGAGTGACTTGCATCCAAGTCCCTTGGCCTCATTCACCAAAACCATGAGCCGATCAAATATTGTCTTGTAGTGTTCTCCTTCTTCTATGATAAACCATCCTAGCTTTCCTTTTATGTGTTCAATCTTGGTCTCCCTCACACTTGATGTACCTTCATGAACAACCCTATAGGTATCCCAAATTATTTTTGCTTCTTCAAGTCCGTCCACCCGATTAAACTCACTTGGGCTCAATGCACCAAATAAAGTATTGACGGCTTGATAGTTGCGGAAGGAGTTCCTTTCCTCATCAATGGTGAGATTCTCTGGTTCCTTGGGTTTCAAACCTGTTTCTAAAATTCTCCAAATAGAGGGGGTGAATAAACATTAGATACGTCTTATGTCTTCATTGTGGGTAGTATGTGCCATCAAAGTGAGGTGCACGCCCAGTTGAAATAGAGACAAGAGATGATGATGTTGTATCAGGATAAACATAAGGAATTGCAGCCCTTTTGTTGCCTTCACTTGGAGTCCCAATCTCCGTATTGTCTTTGTCGTTGTTTAGCATAATTCTCCAAGCTGTTAAGCTCAAAACAGGAGGTTAGGTTTTGATACCAATTGAAAGAATCGATATGCCACCTAGAGGGGGTGAATAGGCGAATAAAACAAAAATTACGGAAAGTAAACACTCAAAACAGTAGCTAGCACGTCGGATATTCCAATGTAGATTGGATGTTTCGATCTATTCAAGTACACCTTGCGTCGGATGTTCTGATCTGGATCGGCTGTTCTGATCTGCGTCGGATGTTCCGATCCTGGTTGATCTGGAATCGACGTAAACCAGCAATAAAAATTGATTTCTCGCAAAACCATGTTTAGATCAACTCAAGAGTATTTAGAACAAGTCAAAAAAAAATTAGAACAGATACTCAAGGTCGAGACGAAGCATATGACGATTTTTGTTTACCAATGTTCGGATCTTGGAAAAAAGATCCTACTCACCGTTAGCGAAGGCAAACAGCCTGGATCACCAAGACCCTAATCCCCTCCCGGCGTTGCACAATAGCACTCACCGGTGTTCATTAGATGAATCATTTTCCTTGCGGAGGCGAAATCACACCTTCACTAACTCCGGAGGCAAACCACACAAAGCTCGGTGGCTAACCGGCGACACCTAGCCGTCTAGGAGCCCTTCAAGTCTACAAGAGTAACAAAGGCGACGAAGAATTGTTTAGAAATTGCTAAGTGCTCAAGAATTTGATGCCTCTAATTCATGCAACACTTTGGGTGCCTTGATCTCTCTAGATATAGATCTCATAAGATGAACAAGAGAGAGAAAATGCTTATGTTCTTGAGAGTTGATGAAGAAAGGAGTGTAGGGTTTAAAATCTCAATCAATCAGAGTGTGTAACCTTTGGCAGGTGGTGAAGGAGAGATTTAAATAGAGAATCTCGAAATATATCCGTTGCTGCAAAGAATCCCGCGTCGGATGTTCTGACCCACATCGGATGTTCCGATGGGGTGCTTTCTGGATTACATTGGTAGCATGCAGACTGGGTTCACCATCGGATGTTCTGACCCACGTCGGATGTTCTGATGGGGTAGGTTCTGTATATAGGGTATTTTGCGTGAAAAACTCACACAACTTTGAGATAACTATTTTGAGCACTTAGGAACCTTATATGCTTCTCCGTAGCATCCCCTTTATAGTATGGTATGCCTAGACTTAAGAAATAAAGATTTACAATTTGCGACTAAATAGAGTCTTGATGTCATCTGCAATTTATAAAAGTTTGAGGGTTACTCCACCACCTTTAACCTATGTGTATATCACATTATAAGCATTAGCTCTATAATTGTTGATCATAAATCATCAAAATCTACTTGGGACCTAGATGCACTTTCATGGTGAACAACATCGGCTCCAGCTATTGATTCCATCGTCTCAAGTGAAGGCCCTTGCAAAGCGATGCCAAAAATGGGTTAGCGATACACCGAGAAGGAACTCCTTTGAATAAATCCGCCCAAAAACTCTTACTCGAGCAGCAATTTGAGAGAGAGCGCCAAAGGGGAGAAGAAAGCTCGGATGTGGGGAATTTATAGGGGGTGAACAGAGGGAGATCAGGAGTTTTTGCTGCGCAAATGTGCTCCATTATGGCCAATAACTTGATTAGAAACTGCTTCACAAAGCCTTGATTATCATCAATAGCTGTTTGGGGCACTTGAGAGGAGTTTCTAGGCCATCAAAGGGAGTGGAAAAGTCTACTGCACAGCAATAAACGTAGAGGTGGAGGAAGTGCTGCGCAGGAAGAAAGAGAGGAAGAAATGGGAGCATGGCAAGTGGGCCCTAGGGAAGATGGTAAAAATTAGGTGAGAAGATGATTGATGAATAGGGACAAAACTCTTGATAATAATTATTTCTCAAATAAAATAATTGAACACAAAATATGAATTTCATTTTTGGAAAGGCCTCCAAAAGTTCTTTTTATTTTTTTTATAAAGACACAAGACTTTGTTCATAAATCAAAATTAAATTACCTTATATTTCTAAAGTAACATACTCATTTTTATTCTTTAAAATTTTTATGCACGATTTTTATTTGATGCGAATGCTATGAATTATTTTTTTCATAAAATGAGGACGTTACAGTACCAAAAAAAACAAGATCAAAATTAGTGTAATACTGCCATATTTTTAGGCACAAGCTTGCCATGAACGTTACTGTATACTGTAGATATCTCCCAGCAGAGCATACATTGGTAACTCCCTCACTGGTCAGGCCATGCGATCACTGGTACTGGCTACTGAGTAGATTTTTTATTTAGTTATCTCTCTTGCTATCGAGAAGAACATAAATTGGCCAGGCAATATGTGATCAAGTCGAACTGTATCAGATTCAGAGCACACAGCTTACGTTGGACTTGTGAAAGCGTACATGCAACACTAGCCCTTGTTTCTTTCTCGAATTACATTATTGATGCAAGAACAGAGGCAGATACACAATATGGAGTACTCATCAGTCTTTGATCACGAACATAAATAGTGCGGTGATTAAATAGCTAATTACGGCAGATCAAACTGCTACTCTCTGCTACCCAGCATGCCTTAGTTTCCTTCTTCGGTTGCATTGCTCCAGCAAGCATATCGAGTTGCGGCCAGAGCATCGGACATGACCAGTGGCTGGAATCCGTGGTGCATCGCAGCAGACCACACCTTCCCCATGTCAAGCACGATGTCTCCGCATTCGTGCTCGTCCCAACCCTCCAATGCATGGATGATTCCAGCTATGCGCCAGGCGCTCATTACCCTCCTTGGCAGCCAGTTCTGAAGAAAAAGAAGAAGAAGAAGAATTTGTTAAGACGATGTAGTGAAGTTCTTTCGGTGCTGTAGTTCAGACCGTTGAGAGAGTGATTTACCTCGCAAGAATGCACATTCTGCAGTGATTTAGGCACAGCCATTGCAGGGGTCGTTGAGTAGGTGAAGCAATCCTTGCGCTCCATTTTTGGCGGGAACTGTGAGTAGGGGATGAACCGTGTTCCTTTCTGTGCCCTACGGTGTTCAGCAGCGTCTGGACCTTCTCCAAGCAACCACACCTGCAACATTTCATGGCAAACGATCAGCCACTTCCTGATTGGGCATGATGTTCTATCATATGATATCTCCTCTACATTTTTTAGGACTTTGGAGAATGGAAGGAACACATAGAAGCCCCTTCCTTCTTACCTTTGCTGTGCTGGTTTTTGAAAATAAGAGGTTGTCAGCTCCATCTTCTGGCATGTTGGGCTTAAGGAAATGATAGGCCTGCTTGTTTGTGATTATGACCTGCAGACGATGATCTGCTTTGTTAGATTATAGTGCAAAGATCTTGATGTGATTAGAAATGGAGCAGATGTGATCATTTAGTTCATACTTTGATATTTTTCTTGCACAATGCTGCAGCAACAGCACGAGCCACCTTTGAAACATTTCCTGCAAGAACCACTCGATCTGTGCCTTGGGGGATACTATTGACAACAACTGCAGCAGCTAAGCTGCTGCCATCCACAAGCCTTACCCTCAATTCTGGATACTTCTTAAGATAAAGTCCCCCACTTTCGTTGAGGCTGTGTGCCTATTGGATGCAGTAACAACCTTTTTTTATGAATGATGTCATACTAATAAGCCCGTATTTTTGTAATAGTATGAGATTCATGATTTTTAGCACCATTGGAACACCTTGCCGCCTTTTAAAGATTCTCTCTTTTTTATCTATGACTAAACCTCTCCCTTGTATAGAAGCTAATCATATATTAATTACAGATACTTTTCTTTCAACTTAGGGAATACTGAAGAGACCCATTTCGATCTGTAATTTGAATAGCCGCAGAAATGGCATACCTGATTCAGAAGAACAAGGCTAACAACTTTTGCTCCTTTCTTGTCAGCTTCAGATATCGCCTTTTCAATCAGGCTATTGATTGCTTCCTTCTCCCAACTCAATCCATACTACAACAAAGGAAAAGGATGGCATTCGGTTTAATACGGGAACGTACACAAGCTCTTGTGAACCGAGCATGATTCATGCATAATAATTTTATCTAACTATTTTTTTAAAAAAAAAACTCACATGGAAACTGTATCTTGGTACGGCCCATGACTGCATCCTGAGCTTCTTCATGACGTTCCTCTCGACGGTGAAGCAAGAACCATACCCCAGCGTCAGTAACATGGAGAGCCACGAAACAGGCCACATGACCCACATGTACCACTTGGAGGAGTATGGTTTCGAGGCGTACTCGGCAAACCCGGGCCTCATATGGAAGAAGGATTGCAAGCTGGTGAGGTGGGTGAGGTGAACCACGTCTACTCCTTCCTCCCTGTCCTTGAGTGACTTCTCATAGAGCGTGTCTGATGATTTGTCCATGGTGTTGTATATGTAGTCGTAGAATGGCATGAAAAGAGAGTAGTTCGTCCGGAACTGGGTGTGGTGGAGAGAATGGAACCTAATTAAGGCACCAAAGTTCAGATTAAAAAAAGATAAACTTGTGAAAAAAAAACCCATTAATTTTACGGTGAAACCTAGATTATCTTAATCTTTTTTTTTCTGCTTTTGTTAGCGAAGTATGTTTCATAAACTAGATGCGATTAAATTGTATAATGAAGAAATAGATTAAACACTTACGATGGTGTATACATGAGATACTTGAGAGGGGGGAACCATTTGAAGAGCCAGCTGGGCACCAACTCGAAGTTGCAGTGCCCCATGTTGTTCATGAAGTCAATGTACAAAACATAAATCTCGAACACGATGATGGAAGCGGTTCCAGTCAAGGTGCAGACGATCAGTGGGATTGAGAACAGCAGTTCATAGACCACGATCTCGGCGAATGGATGAATGACGGCTGCACAAACATAGCAAGATGTCATCTCATCACCGTAAGATTAAGGTGACCATTTGATGCCCTAGTACCTAACATAGTAACTTAACATGGTTTCTGTTAATGCGATTGATTGCAACCTTGCCACGTAAACACCAAACTTGCAAGCTAAAATTTGTCTTAGCTATTGCTGCCCTTCTGCTTGCATAGGCTAGGGAATTAAATGTGCATCTTGCCATCTTGCATTAAAGAAGGGTCTATAAGTAATAGTATGCGGTTACGTGTTCAGCCATCTATACACCAAACATGGAAATTAATTGTCATGAGCATTGCATTGCCTGACCTGTTGCTTCCATGCTGCAGACAAATCTTCCATTCTCCAAAGCGTAGATATATACATGCATACTCCTGCATACCGTCTGTATATCTATCTGCTTCCTCCAATTGCATGATACTTTCGTTTTAGCTTTGTTCTAAGTTAAAGTTTTAAAACTTTATCTATAAATATTTTTAAACTATTTGGATTGTGTACATAAAAACCATTCATATAAATTTATCTTGAAAAATACTTTCACAATATCATATTTTTGTGCAATTTGTAGATATATTTTATTAGTAAGTGATGGTCAAAGTTGTATTTTGAATACCGTGCCGATGTCCAAAACGACAAGTTTTATGAAACTAGAGGGAGTATTATATATATAACGAAGCACAAGTAAAAGAAGACACCACGTGCATGTTAATTAGAAAAATTCTTACATAAATAAAAAAAATGATAAAAGATCTTCATCATCGATTATAGTGGGGCTATGTTATAATGGATTAGATTGAATATAAAGCAGAGGCAAACGGAAGCACCATGTTAATCGGACAAATCCCCACATAAATAAGAGAAAAAAATGTCCACCATCGGTTAAAGTTAGGCTAGATTATAACGGATCAGATTGAATGTATCTACTAATAGAGAAATTGCCACATAAATAAGGAAAAACAAAATATCACCGTCGTTGATTACAGTAGGAACAAATTATAACGGCTCAAATTAAATCGATTATATAGGCAAACAAAGCTAATTAGGGGAAAAAAGATCTCGACCTTTTGTTGCAGCGGGACTGTGACCTTTTGTTGCAGACAAATAAATTATGCATATGTGTTGTACTGTGAGTTTTTTGTTTGATAAAAAGATTGTGAGGATTACCCAAAGACAATGGCATTGTTTCATGCTGTTTTGGGCATAGATATATATCAATACAAATAATTTACTCTAGCTACAGTAACTGTTCTGACATCATCCACATGAAGATATTTTTGCCTTGCTTAATTTATATGAGGGAATTGTTTTTCACCAAAATATGGCCTTACTGGCATCCCCCGGTAAAAATCAAATACCAGTCGAAATAAATGTTTAAATAAAATTTATCGAATAATTATATTAAGTATAAATAGGTACAGCACATATTACTGGTTAGATGCTTCCAAGTAGCACAGCGGTAAGCTCTAAGCAATCTGTGTGGCTTTTAATTTGCTTGAAAAATTTCTTCCGGAAATTTTCCAAAAGTTTTGAAAAAAACTGAAGTTCAGTCATACCTGTCCCCTCCATTAAATATTTCGAACCGGTAAGTTTTCCCTGCTTTTTTATATCAGTTAATGCACGCAATATTAACTTATTTTTACAAAGAGCTTAGCAGTCAGTCGTAAATTATTTCAGAACCATCTCTCTTTATATTTACTGCAGGATTTTGATATATTTTAAAGATGAATTCAATGACATATCTCTCCGGTTTAAATTTTAAGATACCTTTTACAATAGTGTATATTAGAGCTTTATTTGAAAAGAAGTGTATATTAGATCTAACATATGAAGATCTTTACCGAAGAAACTTTAAAATATGAAAGATCACTTATATGTGTAGCCTTAAATATATAGTAGCACGCCACGCCACGCCACGGTTCGGTTCTATTTGGTTTGGTTTAATGAAAAGGTGGAAGACCTTTAAGAAAAAACAAAAATAAAATATTTTAAAATATTTTTTGAGATCTTTTAAAAATCATAAAGTCCTAATAAATTATTACAAAATATTATAATGAGTGATTCGTACCATAAAAAATTTTAGGCCCCCGTAGGGTGTAGCCCGTAGGCCAGCGGACAAGTGTGATTGCCCTCCTCCTGCTTGGTCATAAATGAAGCATGTAAAATTCGAGTAGATGCAGCCATCGCATCGACTCGGCTTTCCAATGGTCCCGGAATGTCCCGTCCTTCATCAACCTTATAAATCGGCTCGTGCACGGCATGGGCGCATGGCTACAGGCGCAGTTTCCGCTTTTGACTGAACGAAACGGACTCCACGACAGCTTCCGATCAACTAGGATCGACCATGACATGTCCTTTTTGGAAAGGCGTCATTAAAACTTTGCCTTGGATCTACTCATCTACTGGGTTAAACGGTTCATGCACGCACCAGCGGTGAAACAAAAATTACGCTCGTCGGATAGGTCTGGGTTAATTTGGCGCAAACAATTATTGCTTCCAACAGTTTCGCGCAAACAACAGTTAGGGCATTTTTTATGGCAACATATCCAGTGTAAATGGTTATTCAGTGCTAATATGCTAATAGTAGATCTGGACCATCAGATCTATAAAGAGTGGTCCAGATCTAAAAAGCTGGAAGTCTCTTTCCATTTAGAAAGTTAGGGGTTTTTTTTTGTGAAAGTGTTTAAGTGAGAAAAGTGGCTTACATCTCTTCAGATCTGGGCCGTTTCTGATGGATCCAATGGTCCAGATCTGTTGTTAGCATGTTAGCACTCAATGGGTATTTGCACTGGATACGTTGCCATTTTTTATTGGTAGTTCGGTTCTGTTTAATTAATTTAGGCCCTATTCTTTTCATCTTAACGGCGTAACAGTTTAATGATTTATTTATGTTTTGAAAAGACAAATTCTTTGAGTTTTTTAAGTTCGTTTTTTCGCTGTTTTAAATATAGGTCCTAACGCTTTAAAAAGCAAGTCAAACGAAATGGATCCGAATCTCGAGTCTTAAGTCGTTCAGACCAGCTCAAAAAACAAGACCTTAGTTTTGCCAAAAAGGTATGAAAAGGTAAAAAAATATTTAAAAATATTTTAAAGATCTTTAAGTAAAATTATACGAAGGCTTGAAAAAATATCACAAATGTTACGCTGAATAGTTTGTATATAAAAATGATAGATTTTAACTCAACAGTTTGTATAAAAATAATAAATTTTAACTTAACGGAACAAAATCAAACCAAACCACACACCAAAAGAGGACCTTAATCGATCTATTTCAGCGATAGTGTTGATTAAGCGATAGGATAATTTAGATCTAATCGTATATAATTACTTTCTCTGTTTTGTTATATTTGTTGGTGATCTTAAAAGGATACGTTTCACAATATTTGTTCGCTGAAAAATATTAAAAGAGTGTGTAGTTATTGTGATTTTTTCACTCTTTATCATAAATTAAATGCTTAGAAATAAGAAAAGTAGTTGTAACATACTATTTGATACTCCCTCTAGTTTCATATTAGTAGACGTTTTAGACGCGATATAGAATACCAAGGCAACATTAATTAAAGGTTCTTTGTACTCCTTTACCCTTATTAATGTGGACTGGTTTCTAGTAATTATAAGTAACGTGTAGCCTGGTTGGTTGGAGTTTTTCTCTTTAATCAGCAGGTGCAACGATCGATCTCTGCATGCAGCAAGTTTGTGTATTTTTTTTGGGTGGTGCTAGTTTCTTTGTACGCATTGGAACTTGCATATGCTGCTGTAAAGTAATAAATATCGGGGATCAAATGTTTAAACGTCTACTATTTCTGTACTTTATCTAAACCTCTAAAACGTCTACCAATATGAAATCAGAGGGAGTAGGATATGAATGGGCTTTTCTTTTCTTTTTTTTCTTAAAACTATTATTTGTTAGTTAGTGTGTATGGTGTGCTATGTGGATAAACATAGCAAAATGGAGGAAGTAGTGTAGTTTGCGTGTTCAGTTGTCACATGATTAGAGCAATCGCTCTAAAAAAAATTAGAGAGAAATTTCACGACACAACAATAATGATGCAATATATATTTTGGTTCAACCATGCATCTAGGAGTAGCACTCTCTCGACAGTTAATTAAATATGGCGTTTCGTATAATTAATTATCCGACAAGCACACGCGTACTTTGTATAGAAAAAGGTATAAACATTTAAAGTGATGTGAGCATTAGGTTAATGATCGGACATCGTACTGTGAAAATTACGGCCTGAACAAATAATTAAATTTATAGTACTCTGAAAGGCACAGCACGAGCACGGGAGCACGTACAGGTGATGGGCTCGGTGACGATGGAGGCGTGGTGGTGGGAGTGGTAGCGGGCGTAGAGGAAGTGGTGGTGCAGCGCGCGGTGGAACCAGTAGTAGAGGAACTCGACGGGGCCGGCGTGCAGCAGCGCCGCCAGCACCGCGCCGTCCGCCCTCCACAGCGGCACCCGCTGCCCGCCGGGCAGGTACTGCAAGCCCATGTACAGCAGCACGGCGCTCAGGATGATCTGGTCGTCCCTGCCATGCACGCATCGATCGATCAAGCTCTTGATCACGTCGTTTAATTTCATGGCGCCGCGGCCGCCGGAGCTGGGGAAGGAGGGCGCGCGGGCGTACCAGTTCCTCTCGCGGTCGACCTGGTCGAACTCGATGGCGCGGTCGACGATGAGGCGGCGGCCGCGCGCGTTGTGGAGGCGCGAGGCGGTGATCCAGGCCTGGTTGTGGAGCATCCGGATCAGCATCGACGGGAGGATGAGCAGGTAGCCGAGGTCCGCCTCCCGCCACCCCTTGGTCGCCGCCACGTAGCCGCCGTGCACCACCCACGGCGCCACCACCATGTACTGCAAACACCACACCAACCCTCTGCTCAGTTAATTTCTCTCCCGATCCATCACCGTCTGCATCGATCATGTACATGTATATACGTGCTTGCATGCATGCAACAAACGGTCGACATGCAAGGGAAATTATTCATCAGCATCGATCCATAGATACATGTACTACCTTGAAGCTGCCAAGCCTCTTCCATGGCCACTCGGTGAAGAGGCCGGGGTTCGTGGCCATGGCTGGCTGTGTCTTGGCCTCGGAGCTGCTTCTTGATCTGTCAGAGCATGCAGCCAGCTAGTGATGCGTACACATGCAGGAGAACTTGCCGGCTTGCTCCATTTATAGCCTCAGCTAGGGTAAGTGTGAGCCGAGTTTACGTGCGATCGAGAGATAAATAAAGGGGCATTTAAATTGCACACAAGGACGGCCATTTCGTGGCTTATCAATTTTCCAGAGCTTATGTGTAATTCTTTTTAGCCTTTTGTTCAGTGCTAGCTAGCTTGCACTTGATCACTGTTCACGGTACCCTTCACCAACTGACACGGTGTTTAGTCCCATTGGTTGTGATGGGGCATTCAAGCAACTGTTTTTCACCAACTGTACTTGTACGTACGTCCTCCCCTGCATAGTATTTCAAGTTTGTTGATCCTTAGTCACAAAGTTTTTAAAAATCGTCAGTCCATTTTGTCACGTATCTCTGTTGCCGTCGTCTTCCTCCTATTCGGTTGCTGCCCCTGCCCCCGCCGTCTTCTCTCGTCGTTGTGCCATGGAGCTCGGGTTGGGGTTAGGGTTTAGGTTGGGGTGGGGTTCTTGGTGTCCGGGGCTTAGAGTGAGGTTGGGTGAGTGGCGGCATGACGGTGGTGGTGAGGCGGCGACCATGGTGCCGGAGCCAGGGGAAGGCAGTCGGAGCGGAGAGGTTAGGGTGGTGGGGGGCTGTGGTACGTGGCAGGTGCGAGGCAGCGAGGCACTGACGGCAGCGCCGATTGCGAGGCGGAGGCAAGGGAGGAGGAGGAGGCAGCGATGCAGGGAAGAGAGAGAGGATAGGATCGGGAGACAGGGGATAGGGAGAGGGGGAAGGAGGATACGAGAGGAGAGATCTGGCCCATTTGATCTCAATCCAATGGTTCAAAAAAACGACTGAGAGTTAAATAACTCTCAGTTTACAGATATGTAGCCACTCTCATAGTATTAGAAGTTCTAATCGAACAAGATTTCAGGTGGGCTTTGTTCTCTTTTTACGAAATTGCTAAGGATCGGACGTTCGATTCGATCAGACCCTTCGATCTGACCCACACTTTACGTGCGCTATAACTCAGCCCACCACCTAGAGTGAAGTCGATTTGTTATGAAGTAGTTTCAAGCGTATGTTTAAACAATATATTTTATTAGTTTTACTATGGCCTTATTCTTTTCAGCGTATTGTACTGCTGCGTATTACGTACTGTAGCAAATTTTGTTATTTTATATAGCCTATATATTGTGATAATTTGTAATGATTTTTTCGTGACTTTTAGTAGTCTTCTCAAAGATCCCAAAACTATTTTTTTATTTTTTTAAATCTTTAGATCTCTTTTCAAGGTCTCTTAAATTTACTACAGTAATACGCTAACGCAACGATACGCTGAAAAGAACAAGACCTATATCAATGTGCATGTTCTAAGAAACGATCGAAGTAAACTGTTAGATCAAGCATTTGATTTGTATATAACCAAGGGACGATCGATAGGTAATGTCCTTTTTTATTCGAAAAAGAAGAAAGAAAGAAGAAACAGAAACCATATTTTCCGTCCGGAAACAACAAAGGTGGCTTACGTGTAGACTGAGAAAGGGTACGAGCTGTTAAGAAATAAATGCATTAACTGTTTATTTATGAACCGTGCATGCATGTCAGAATTTGTATAAATAACTCACTTCATTAATTAGGTTGGCAATAGGTGGCGGCCGCCTACCGGAGCTGCGCTTGATCGTGGGCTCTTTAACGGTTTAACCCAAACAAAGGCATGTACAATACTTCAACTCAGCTATCTTTATTTTGTCTCTAAAACATGCCATGTCATATTTTTACTGAGATAGATGAAAGAGAAGAGCCGGCGCTCTAGGAAGCGAGCAAGAAAATTCTATGGCATCTATGCCATACAAGCAACTATGGCATCTATTGCTATCTCTATCTCTCTCCTCCTCTCTCTCTAGCTTGCCCGTCCGGAAACAACAAAGGTGGCTTACGTGTAGACTGAGAAAGGGTACGAGCTGTTAAGAAATAAATGCATTAACTGTTTATTTATGAACCGTGCATGCATGTCAGAATTTGTATAAATAACTCACTTCATTAATTAGGTTGGCAATAGGTGGCGGCCGCCTACCGGAGCTGCGCTTGATTGTGGGCTCTTTAACGGTTTAACCCACGTAAAGGCATATACAATGCTTCAACTCAGCTATCTTTAGTTTGTCTCTAAAACATGCCATGTCATATTTTTGCTGAGACAGATGAGAGAGAAGAGCATGCAGGATTTTTGCTAAGAACAGCTCTAGGCGACGCCAGCCTTCTGGCAGGATTTTATTTTGGTGCCACATGCATACACGAACATGCATCCTCTTTTTCTAATCTATCATTTGCTATATATTCTAATTAATATCTCTGATTACCGATCCGATTTCAAAAATGGATTTCTCACAATTTTTGGAACAAAACTAGACCACATTTGACAAATAAATTTCAAAAATTTAAAATTTTAATTTTTTTAATTTTTATTATCTTTTATTTGTTTTAAATTTTTTATTTTGTTTATTTTTAAAATTTTTGTTTTAAATTTATTTCCCCTTAATAACCACAGTTTTAAAATTTCACACAACTATAAAATGAACAGCTCTAGAGACAGCCCATTGTATGCATTGTCTATATAGCCATCTTTAGATGACATGGCAATGCTTTAGAGACAACAACTGTCTCTAGCATTGTACATGCCCTAAAAGCGAGAACTGCAGACCGTAGACCGCAGCGTACGGCTACATTTTATACGATGGACTCTGTTTAAAAATATAAAACATATTTAATTTAAAAAATCTTTAAAGATAGACTTTAATTATAATTTTTATTATATATTATCGAGTGCTATAAAGCAACATTGTATCAAAAACTATTCGAAATATAAATTAATCTATTGATATAACTTTTGTACACTGATGATTTATATAATTTGACTGATTGTTGATCAAAACATACAAAGTTTGATAAGTCAAATATTCCTCGTATTATTGAATGGAGGGAGTACTCCCGAGTAGTACTTTTTTTAGCAAACATAATATTATTATTATACGAAAACAGATTCCAAGGTCGAGGATAGATTACTTGCTTGCTACCATTTTTTTCATAGTTAAATTGGAGTATGTACAAGAGTCCATATCATCATCAATACTATGTTAGAAAGCACTAGCAGGCTGCTTCCTGTTGCGCTATGTGGCACCGCACAACCAGGTTGCGCCACATCACCAATGAAAAAAATTCAAAAAATTAGAAAAATCCAAAAAAATCCAAAATGCAACAAAAAATCATGATAAGGGTACATGAATGAATTTAAACATTAGAAATGTTAACTTCTACAATTTAAAGTAAGAAATAATAGAAATAAAAAATTAAACGTTGAAAAATTATAACTATAGTTTTAATGCATGTAAACCATAATTTCATGTAGATGTACATAAAAAACCCTAACCATTTTTTAAAAAGTTAGGATTCAAATTTTTTTGAATTACTTCCTCTGGTAGTCTAATTGTGCCACGTGGTGCAATCAGGTTGTGCCACGTCGCCCGTAGGGAAAAAAATCCAAAAATCTAAAAAATTCCAAAATGCATTTTGTGGTTGTATCTTGTGAAATTAATACCACACACCATAGCCTTTGGGCGTGTGAACCTCGCTAGTATTATTATAAGTACAAGAGAGAAGAGCATAGAAAATTGTGCTGTTTGTAAAATGCCGTGATTGATTACATGAGAAATGATCATTGTATGAGTTGGCTAAATAGAGGTGATATATATGCATAGCATGACAGATAACAATTGATTATACCATTGTAAGTGTCCTCGGTGACCAGAACTTAGTCCTATAGCTTGCACAAGAACAACATGCTATTTAGTTGGGTGACTTTTCAACCACACCATCTATTATCAAAATAAAAATAGGAACTAATATAGCCACCACATAATCAAATAAATGCAAATATAAGTATAAAGATATAAACATAAAAAATTATAATAGAAATCAGATTCCCTATTGTATTACAGTAAAAATCATAAATTTTAATTTTTAAATAAAAGTAATAGAAAAAAGTCTGACAACTACAAAACTAGAAAAATAATTCATATAAAGAACAATAAAAAACAATAATGATCATAATTCAAAATAAAATATTATTAAACAGATTTTATATGAAATATAAAACTAGAAAAAAGCCCATATCAATAGCAATAAAAATAAACGTGACTAAGACGATGTTCTTTTCAGCTGATCTTAACGGTTGAACAGCTGAACGGCTGAAATGATTGAATTTCAAGCGCTTCTCGAGGTAGTCTTGAGATTCGGACCCATTTCGTTTGACTTGCTTTTTAAAGCGTTAGAACTGTAAGAGCAAGCTCCCGAGGAGCTTATTTGATTCTGGTAATTGATGGCAACTGGGCTATAGAGCTGGATCACGCCAAGATTAAGGATATTTTTTTCCTAGTTTCTTTTGATTTCTTGCGTGTATGTAGCCTAGGGCCATCATGCCTGCCGATCGTCGAATCTCTGGATGTAGGGTCCCACAGAGCACATCTCCGATCTCTTATCCTCATTCGTCTTCGAGAGAGTTCAAGATAGGTCCAGGGGATTCCAAGGGGTAGCCAGTTGTCTGAGGTTTCGTAGCCACTAAGCCATCCAAAAACCGAAATCCATTGTGGGCGCGAAACTTTCCGCCTAAAAGAACAATAAAAAACAATAATGATCATAATTCAAAATAAAATATTATTAAACAGATTTTATATGAAATATAAAACTAGAAAAAAGCCCATATCAATCGCAATAAAAATAAACATGACTAAGACATTGTTCTTTTCAGCTGATCTTAACTGCTGAAATGATTGAATTTCAAGCGCTTCTCGAGGTAGTCTCGAGATTTGGATCCATTTCGTTTGACTTGCTTTTTAAAGCGTTAGGACCCACTCGCAAAACAACGAAAAAACAGACTCAAAAAACTCAAAACATATCTCTTTTTAAAACGTAGATAAGTCATTAAGCTGTTAAGCTGAAAAAACTGGGCCAAATTTTGCAAATAAAAATAACATTAAAAACTCCAAATCAACTACAATACAAGAAAAGAGTTCATGTCCATTATAACACTAGAAAAAGAATCAATATCGACTGAAATAATATCTAGATAAATAACATACGAAATTATTAAAAGAAAAACAGATAGGAGTCTATATCCATCCATCCATCCATCCATCCATCTATCTTATGATTAAAACATGAGCCAAAAAGAATAACAGATAGGAGTCTATATCCATCCATCCATCTTATAATTAAAACATGAGCCAATAGCAGCAGGATGTGCAAACCAAATGCTAGAATCGTGGCTAACACGACCAACAACCAAAAAAATGTGCAAACCAATAAGAAGGTAGAGGCATCGAGATTACTAGACTTGTAGTGTCGGATAAAATATAGAGATCCATATGAGACTTAGATCGTACTAAATCTTACCATACGAAAGCTTAGGATGATTTATCTTCAGTTTTGATATGAACTAAGTTAGAGCTTACAACTATCAAACATTTTTATTTTTAAACTAAATTTAGCCACACAAACAAGTGAGGCACACTGCCCTTTTTTCTAACTTTTTTGCACTATTAAAAAAGACGAATTAGTTATAAGGGCAATTCCAATGCAAGATTTCTACATATCATTTCTATAAGTGACATGTCACCTAGAAACTATAAAAGAAACGGTGGCTTCATTAATTGAATTTTATCCTAACATTGATTCCACCATTAATATTTTCTCCTTTCTCCAAAGTCATACTCTCTACGTATTAATCCTAAAACTTTGGAATAAGCGTAGAAATTGTTTCTTAGAGAAGAAACGATCTCCTTCTAGCTCTCTCTGTGTTAATTATATAACATGTCATCTTTCTATCCAGCTATCCTACATGGCATAGAAAAAACGAGTCAAGAAATTAACTGCATTGCAAGTGCACTAACTGTATTGGTGTGTTTTTTGAAGCAATTTTTAGATGGTTTTTTTAGCTTAGCTTTCGTCGATTGAACTCAGCCAATCGTTTGATGCATTTATATGCTTGCATCATTATGAATTATGATACGTACGTTCCTAGCGTAAATACTCGATTACAACATGTATAAATGATACTACTAAAATATAAATAGTTGATACATACTCCCTCCGTTTCAAATTATAGGTCGTTTGACTTTTTTGACACGTATTTTGACCACTCGTCTTATTCAAAAAATTTTATAATTATAATTTATTTTTGTTATGATTTAGTCTATCATGAAAGGTACTTTAATAATGACTTGAGTTTTTTCATATTTTCACTAATTATTTGAATAAGACGAGTGGTCAAAGTACGTGTCAAAAAAGTCAAACGACCTATAATTTGGAACGGAGGGAGTACAAGAGCGTCAAGAAGAGTACCGCAAGAAAAAAATGAACTGTTTTGTCCATTTTGCACAATGTATATTAATTATAAATTAACTTTGTAAATTTGGCCGGTGCATATAAAGTGTACATTATTACATGTATTATCTAATATATTTAAGCTTGTTTGATCGCTAATTATATGCTCATCCTATATGTATTTAAATTTAAACGACAAATAAAAAAATCTCCTGCCGAAATATATATTTAAATATCTATTTGCGCCGCCCCAGAAATGAAATAACCAGGTGGCCATTAAACTGCACGTTTACGCAAGCGGTTACTGAACCGCTTGCGGAGATGATCTCTGCAAGCGGTTCGTGGCTCCAACCGCTTGCAGAGAGCCCCAAGTGGCTTCCACGCCCCGCCCGCGCCATCGCCCCGCGAACCGCTTGCAGAGGGGCTTCACTAGCGGCTCTGGGAGCCGCTTGTGATGCCCGTCGGGCATCAATCGCGGTTGCCTGCAAGCGGTTGTAAAATCGCTTGCACAGGCCTTACGAGCCGCTTGGCCTACCCCGATCCGCAGTAGTGGGCACGTCATGGGCAGCGGCGCCACATGCAAAAATCTCCCCAGCAGCTCCCCGATGAGCACATTGCTGGCGCCAAAAAACGGCCGCGCCGATAGCCTTCGGAGCGAGTCAAGGTGGAGGAGCGTGCAGGAAAGGTGGAGCAGGCTTCGCCTTTTATAGATAATCTCCGGCCACGAGCAGGGGCGGTCGTTGTCCTCCATCCACGCGATGAGGTGGCCCAAAGGATCGGAAGAGTGCAAGTTTAGCAACGAAAAAATATATATGTGAGTTTTTCCCTTGTTGCGTCAGCGAGTTATGTCAGGGATACGCGCTTCTTGCTAAACACGAGCTTGGTGGCATGCTCTTGGTGTTCGGTTAAGAGGTGACGACCAGCTTGCTGAGCAGTTTCGGAGGATTGATCCTAGGGCTAAACTAACATCTGGTATCAGAGCTTCGATAGTCAAACTTTTGTGGCTTTGATCCATATCGATCGTTCCTACAAGCTTGGTGGTCAAGAATGGCGGTGTGTCGTTCAATTATCCGAAGATCACAGCGACGAAATACACGACGTGGACGATCAAGGTGGAAGCTATGATGGAGGCTCAGGGAGTTTGGGAGGTTGTGAGCACGGTGGTAGAGAACGCCGTGGTTGATCCAAAGAAAGCCAATACAGCCAAGGCCCTCTGTCGACGGTTGAGATATCGATCCCAAGTCGATTAAGGTTTTGAAGGAAGAGATAGGAGACACGCCGAACAACTTGAACAGCACCCAGCGACGAACAGGGAGACAAGGGTTTTTATCCTAGTTCAGGCTTCTCGGGAGAGATAATAGCCCTACGTCCAGCCTTTCTTTATGTTAAAGAGTATTACAGGGTGGAACTCGGCTAGACGAACAGGTCTCAGCGAGTAGTATGCGACAATGTGATATTGGATGCCCCCTAAACGCCGTAGGGGCTCGGTTTATATAGTGTTGAGGAACCGACCTACTGAAGGATAATCGGAATGTCAATTTGGGTTCCAAACTTGATAATGCTGTCATGGTAAAGAAGTTGTTTAATACCATACCGAATAAGTACTATCCCATCATTGCCAGAGTGGAGCAATTCTGCGACCTCGACACAATGCCTTTGAGGAAGCAGTGGGACGCTTGAAGACATATGAAGAGCGTGTACGTGCACGCACATCGGTGGGGAGCACCGGTGATAGCTAGCTTCTGCTCACTGAGGCGGAGTGGTAGGCGTGGCAGAAGACGAAGACGGCACGTGGCGACACTTCGTCAAACGAGCCAGTTTGATCCTCATCCAACGACAATGGTGACTATTGCGACCAGAGGCCAACACCGAAGAGGCCATCCTCAACCATCGAGGTGGTCATGATGTAGGATCTAAGGAAAAGCCGAATGATGAACCAAGCAAGCCGAAAGACAAGAAACGCAAAGGGGACGACATGGCTGCGAACGTGGAGGGCAACCGGCCTAAACGCCCCTACGACAATGACTATAACAAAGTCATGGAAGCAGCGTCTCCCTTCCACCCTCGCGGAAAACATGGTGCAAAAGATTGCCTCATCCTACAAAAGTTTGCGGACAATTCCAAGCAGTCGGCGGCCAAGGGTGGCCACGGCAAGAAGCCAGATGGGGGCTATCAAGACGCGGAGCGCGAGATCAACTACATATTAGGAGTATCATATACGTACAAGTCCAAGCGGAAGAAAACGCTGACCACTCGGGAAATCAACGCTATCTTATCAGCGGCCCCGAAATATTTGCGCTGGTCAGAAGTTCCATTCACCTTCGATCGATCGGATCACCCGGATCGGATACTCTTCCATGGGAGGTATCCTCTGATTTTAGATCCGGTCGTTCGAGTAAACAAACTCAAAAGAGTCCTGGTTGATGGCGGGAGCGGGATAAACGTCCTTTTCATCAAAACTTTTGACCAGATGAAGATTGCATGTTCCAAGCTAAGGCAAGGATCGTTCCCTTTCGATGGGGTGATCCCCGGGACGTCCGCGGTTTCACTCGGGTAGTTCTCATTGTCCTTCACGTTTGGGATGAAAGAAAACTATCGGACGAAAAGTCTAAGTTTCGAGGTGGCTGATTTCGAAACAGCGTATCACGCTATTTTGGGAAGGCCTGGTATGGCCAAATTCATGGTGATACCCAATTATACATACCTCATAATGAAGATGTCGGGTCCTAATGGCATACTCATAATCCCTAGCAACGTAAAACAATCTTTAGCTTGCGACAGTGAAAGCTGTGAGGTGACACAGGCCATAGAAGCTTCGGCCGAGATGGAGAAGACTCGGCAGGTGGTCGCATCGCTACAAGAGGAGGGGGAAGTACCAGCCAAAAAACAAACCAAAATCTCTATCCAGTCAGCCGAGGGAACTAAGAAGATAACCTTGGACCCGTCCGACGCGACCAAAACGGCTGTGATCGGGACAGGGCTTGATGACAAATGGAAAGATGCGTTCATCACTTTTCTCCGGGCAAACTAGGACGTGTTCGCTTGGAAACCTTTGGATATGTCGGATGTCCCGAGGGAAGTGATTGAGCACTCTTTGCACGTTGACGACAAGGTGAAGCCGAAGCAACGGTTGCGAAGGTTTGCACCGGACAAGAAAGAAGCCATCAGGGATGAGATCATCAAATTGTTAGCCGCATGTTTCATCAAGGAGGTGAACCATCCCGAGTGGTTAGTGAATCTGGTCCTTGTGCAAAAAAATAACAAGACATGGCGCATGTGCGTCGATTACACTGACCTCAATAAAGCCTACCCCAAGGATCTTTTCGGGCTCCCCTGCATCGATCAAGTGGTGGATTCCACTGCTGGGTGTTAGCTATTAAGTTTCTTGGATGTCTACTCAGGCTCTCATCAAATCAGTATGAAGAAAAAGGACTGCATCAAGAACCCTGTCGCCTCTGGAGTCACATGAGCCTATTGCCACATTAGCGTCTGCTCCCTTTGGTGGACCTGGACAGTCCCTCTTCATGTGCCCCCACTCATTGCATCTGAAGCATCGCATCGCCCTGTTATTTTTGTTCTTCTTCTTTCCAGCCCCATGACCGCCTTGATCACCTGACACTAGCAAAGCAACAGAACGAGGTTCTTCCAATGCATTGTTATTCTTCCTCAATTGATGAGACATAAACGCTGCAGTAATATCCTCACTCTTGATGCTATCCTTGCCATACGTCAATGTCGTGACCAAATGCTCAAAGGACGGAGGCAACGAACAAAGAATAATAATTGTCTTATCTTCATTAGCGATTGTCACATCCAGATATGATAAATTTGTGACATACCTGTTGAAAACATCAATGCGTGTTTGCAGATCCGAACCGTCCTGCATCTTTAGTCCATACAACTTATTCTTCAGATACAGCTTGTTGGTCAGAGTCTTGAACATTAACTGACTGGCCAACTTGTTCCAAAATTTTTTTGGTGATGACAACTTCATGACATGGTACATGACCTGATTTGAGAGATAAAGGTGTATGGTTGCCGCTGCCTATAACAGCATCTCCTCCCAATCACCGGCCTCCACCTTCTACGGTTTATTCGCCTTAAGAGCCACCACAATCCCTGCTGCACTAGGAGATTCCGAACCCTCGCCTGCTATAAACTAAAGTTTCCCGTATCGTCAAACCTCATCATACCAAAATTTGTATGTGTCGGCTTCATCCTACCGACCTGCGATTCGACCAACGCCACTTGCTTGTCGATGGATGTATCGCCACCTGACCCATTCGCCATCTTGAATAGATCGTCAACAGCCCTCCAAGAACGCCTTCCTCCTTTGGAATCTCACGCCTTAAAAATTCCTCCAAAATCAGCGCTCAAAACAGCCGCTGATTGCTTCGGATCGTTGGGTTTGGCTCCTCCTTGGATCCTCTTTTATGGTGGAGAGAACCCCTTACAAGTGAATTCTAGTCTTTTTAGACTTCCAATCCACCACAAATATGGGCTCCACCACCACCTCCTTAATTTTCCGCGAAATTCGGAAAAGAAAAAAATGCCTGGGCTGACCGCCTTGTACCCCCCTCCCCGCCTGGGCCGTGCACGAGCCCCCGTCTAGGCCGCCGCCCGCCGCGTGCGCATGAGTTGCCGTGCGCCCGGCTGGGCCGCCGCTCGCCCCGTGCCTGGGCTGCCTCATGGCCTGGGCCGCCGCTGCCGCACGCGCGCCCGAGCCCCAGCCGCCACTTGTCCCATGAGCACAGTATCCTTGTGCATCGTGGGACCCGTCCTTGACGTCCATCGGTCGCCAATATATTGCCAAAAAATCACAAAAAATACTTCTACAACTCCAGATCCAATCTGAGACCTCGAGCAGGCTTCCCAGCCCGCCACCGTGCACCACGTCGTCCCATGCACATCAAAACTTGCAGCACCCTGGCCATCTGTATCCACGTCACGGCTTTGCCCTTAGTGACATGATGCAGTGCCTCATGTGCAACATCCAGTCATATCACTGCTCCCGCTGTTCCGATCTATCCAGCATCCATCCACGCCTATCGGTTTGATCGCGAACGCCGAGGTCACCGTCGCCTGCCGACCTCGCCGAGTACTTTGTTAGCCCGATCGCCACGTCTGGTCAATCGCTGCCAACGGTAGCCCATCGAACGGTTCGAGTCTCCTACTCGAAATGTCCGACACCACCGATTGAATCGCCGATCACCGCCATGCTCCACCTTGCGCCGATTGGGCATTTTCTGCGGCGCCCGTGTATGCATAAACCTCATGTCTTTTCCTAGATCTTCCGCATGGCCAACCTTGCCAACCAAGCTCTGATAGACTGATACCACTTGTTAGGATATACGCCGATGCGAGATCATGAGCGACACTAGGAGACACGATGTTTGGTAACGCAGTTCAACTTTCGCCAACATCTGCGGGGCTTTGACTATGGGCGCTCCTCCCCAATCCATAATACCGCAGCACACCAGCTGACCAGGTCACGACCACATATCGACTGCTGACCTCCTCTTGCTTATGCTGTTATTATGAAGTCGTTGTCTCGGTTACATCAGGGCGGCCTCATTTTATATAGTGGAGGCCTGGATAGAGTTCGACTCTAACACTAAACCAACCCTGCCTATTACAACACAGAGTCCATGTAACATACTCGTACACATATTCGACACAAAATCTAACATGGCCGTTCATGCGTGAGTTTGGTCGTCGAAAACATTCAATTTCTTTAGTGCACGTGGGGTCAAACATGAACAATTGTCACTAAATGTTGCGGGAAGAGCAATTACACCTTCCATCTTAGAGGATGATATAATCTCTAACCATTGTGGATGATATAAGAGCTTTGTTTTTGTAGACCCGTGTGAAGGGAATATGCCCAAGATCAATCATGTGATAAATGTAATACGACTTTGTTCATGTACTTATGATAATATTGATTATTGGTTCCCTAAATAAATGTCATGACTTTGTTCATTGGGTACGGCTTGATTACGAAACACATTGTTATAGGGACATTATTCTAAACGGGTCCCTGATCCATATCATTATGAGGAGCGGTGATTATTTGATCAGCACATGTATTGGTTGATGTTAATGTTTCATATACCATAGATATGGAGATATCGAATCAAAAAATGTGAACATATGTTGGAGAACATGGGTAGTCGGACAGACCTACTCCGAGATGATGTGTGATTGTTATTTCTTAAAGTTCCATCAGCGTATATATAGTCTCAAGTGGTACGCCTGTATTGTTCTTTGACCTGAGATCATCATGGATGTCCAGCATGTAGACTCATATACTTTGGTGTCATCAAACGCTACGCCGTAATAGGGTAGTTATAAAGGTGACTACTGGGTATGCCACGATACAAAGTCAAGGGATTTGATGATTGAGATGGAATTTGCTCCTTCTAGATAACGGGAGAGATGCCTCTGGGCCCCATGTGTGGATGAGTAGGGAAAGCGCACGGCCGTGCTAATGTGACTATGGAGTTAGTCATGGTTTGTATGCATCATACTATCGAGTGAAGTGGTCGAGCTATCAACAAAGGTGGTGCATATCTCGCCTTGAGATTGACTGGTATCGCGTAGCAAAGGGATCGGTATGTGAGTGTATAAAGGTTCAACCGAATATTGATTATGTGCATTCGGGGATCAATACATACTGCGAGGTGCCTCTGTTGATCGGTGGACTGGAAACAGGTTTCTAAACCCACAGTCGACTTGCACTGAATCTAACGAGTCATACAACTAATGGGTTGAAACTGTTTAACGGGTTTATGCATGGATATAATCCACGTGGAAGATGAAGCCCTAATGGGCCGCAGCCCACTAACACGTCTATATAAGAAAATGCATGGGCGGCGCACTGTATCGCACCACCAGAGCCGCGCGCCCCCTTTCCCAGAAACCCTAGCCGTGTGGTGGGGTGTTAGCACACCCCGCACGACGTTCCTGCTCGATACGTGTGGACACCGGTAGAGGCGCTGCCTTACGCGAACGCACTGTTCGGTTAGATCTCCGGTGACCTCGACGACCACGTGGAGATTGACCATGACCGCGACCTGCTTGGTTCTGATCGGGGCGTGAACTACTATTTCCACTACACGCGCATATCTGCTTCCGCAGCATTTACGCGTCAAGGGTAACGATCCATGATCCCCTACTTGCATGAGATCTTAGGTGAATTGCGGTAGAAAATTTTGAGTTTGTACTCGCATAGCCTACCTGTTCCCCAGCACCTACTCCCTCCGTAATGAAATATTAGTCATTTTGGATATTAGCACGATCTTCAAAATAGAACTTTGATCATAATTTTTTTTAAAATATTTATATATAATGTATTAAAAATTATAATATTATGAAAGTTCTTTTAAGATGAATCTATCTGTATGACTTTTATGCTTTCAATCTAAATAGTTTAAAAGTTCTCTATAGATAAAGTTTTGAAACTTTAACTTAAGAAAAGTCTAAATTGACTAATATTTTATAAGAGAAGGAGTATTAATTTCTAGAATTAAGATCATAACAATCCTAGCTCTCCCGTTGCGATGCGAGGGAGAGTGTTGTGGCGCAAGAGAAAGGAGGCAGGAGGCGCTGGTGTCTAAAGGATAAATATAACGCATCGAGAGTTACTTAGGGTGTGTTTGGTTGGTTGTACGAGGATGAATGGAATGAGATGATACTGAATAGGATGGAACGGTTCGAAACAAAAGGTTGTATGGGATCGTTCGACCAAAATGGCCGAATCACGCCATTTAAAAGTTCTCTATAGATAAAGTTTTGAAACTTTAACTTAAGAAAAGTCTAAATTGACTAATATTTTATAAGAGAAGGAGTATTAATTTCTAGAATTAAGATCATAACAATCCTAGCTCTCCCGTTGCGATGCGAGGGAGAGTGTTGTGGCGCAAGAGAAAGGAGGCAGGAGGCGCTGGTGTCTAAAGGATAAATATAACGCGTCGAGAGTTACTTAATTGATCCCTTGATCAGACGGTTACGAGGATATGAGGACGTGTATGTAAAATACGAAAGTTGTGGATTTTTCTAAATCGCCAGGGTGCTGTTTTCACGGCCAGATTGGCTCCGTCCGCGCTACAGGAATACAGGATGGCTCTCGCTACAAAGTCGCTATTTGAGGCGGTGTGGCTAATCAGGGGCAACTACTCAATGGGCTAGGTGTTTAATTTTTTACTGAATTCTCGCTAGTAGCAAAGCATGTGTGGAAAGGCATATGAGCGGGAGTAAGCATTTAATTAGGTTTAATTTTTGTTTGATTAGCTATATGCTCTATCCGTTCTTTTTTATTTGTCAACGTTAACTTTTGGACACGCCCTTTGACCATTTGTCTTATTAAAAAAATTTAGTGCAAATATGTAAAAATATAAGTCATGCTTAAAGTATCTTTAATGATAAAACAAGGCATACCAAAATAAATGTGTCGGTGTTCTAAACCAGACAGATTTGTCTCGTGGGGAGATTTGTAGTTCAGTCGGGGAAATTTTCGCCGCTCGCTCGCTCCAACTCACGCTCGCAGGGAGACACCAGATTTACCCAGGTTTGTACCCCCTATGCGGGTAATAGTCCTATTCCTGCGAGGGTGGTATTTTCGCGAGTCTGAAACGCTCCGTCTTGAGAGCTTGTACAACCGTGTGCGTGTGGAAAAACTTGGAAACCCCCCTCTCCCTCCGCCCCAGCTCCCTTTTATACTGAAAGGGGAGGACAGTTGGTCAGAGGGAGGGAGAGAGAGAGAGAGAGAGAGAGAGAGCGAGAGAGAGAGATCCCATTAGTGAGACTCTGGTCACAGCACCCCCACTTGCCCCTGCTGACGTCAATATCTTTAATAGCTTCCTCTGATCGCCGGGCCGGACGAGACATGGGAGACGCCTGACACTGGCGCAGCTTTGCTCTGCCATCGCACAGTGAGGGAATGACCGCTACAGTGCGTCGGACAGGACTGCAGCAAAGGCAATCATCTCTCTCGGTCTCGCACGTCTGAATCCTTACATTTAATCCCGCGGATACGCTGAACATTGAGGGGAAGCTTCCTCCTCCTTTCGCACGGACGCCTGCTGAGTGGGGCTGGCGCCCGCCTGCTCAGCGAGGCGCCACGCGTCCTGCTCTGGCTCGGCGTGGGGGTCTAATTGCCCGCTCTACGCCGAGTTGCCACGCATCCTACTCTGGCTCGGCGTGGGGATCTGGTCACCCGCTCTACGCCGAGCTGCCACGCGTCCTGCTCTGGCTCAACGTGGGGGTCTGATCGCTCGCTCTACGCCAAGCTGCCACACGTCCTGCTCTTCCTCGGCGTGGGGGTCTGGTCGCCCGCTCTACGTCGAGCTGCCACGCGTCCTACTCTAGCTCAGCATGGGGGTCTAATTGCCCGCTCTACGCCGAGCTGCCACGCGTCCTGCTCTTCCTCGGCGTGGGGGTCTGGTCGCCTTGTCTACGCCGAGATGCCACACGTCCTGCACTGGCTCGACATGGGGGTCTAATCGCCCGCTCTACGCCGAGCTGCCACGCGTCCTGCTCTTCCTCGGCGTGGGTACCCCGGTACGTAGTGCACCGACAGTAGCCCCCGGGCCCACTTCGAGACGCGAAACGCCGGCGCGGGAAAACAAAAAGACCCGCGCCTGCGGAGGGCGAATCGTGGGGGCCCCACCACTTTCTGCCGCCTCTTACCCCACTTAATTGCGCTCGTATTGGAAACCGCTGCCGCCGCTCACGAGAAACGAGGAAGCAAGGGAACGACAGATTGTGGGGAGGCGCAACGAACCGCCTCCACGCGCACCGCGCCTATAAAAGAGGGGACTTGGGCATTTTCTGGGTTTTACGCCAGTTCCAGTACTTCACGCTCCAGTGTTCTTCTTCCTCGCTTCCGACATCCAAAATCCTTCACCACGCCGCCGCGTCTCCACATCTCATCGCACCGGCGCGCACCTTCTCCTCCCCCAATGGCCAACCCTCTGCCCTCATCGATGCAGGACGAGGGGGAGATCCGGATCCTCTAGAACCTCGCGCCGGCCGGCACCATGACGCCGCACTGCCGGGTGAACGAGATCATCTCCTTCTCCTGGGCGCTTATGGCGGGCCTAGTCCCGCCGTACTCCCAGTTCTTCATCGCGGTGCTTGGATTCTACGGGATGCATGCGTTGCACCTTCCCCCCAACTCCATCGTCATCCTCTTCATCTTCACTCACCTCTACGAGATGTTCCTGGGGGTGAGGCCCAACCTTCCGCTCTTCCGCCATTTCTTCGTCCTGCGCGCTCAGTAGGGCGAAGGCGCCGTGGGGAGCTGCCACTTCCGCTCCCGTCCCGGCACCCACAGGTCCTTCATCGACATCGCCACCAGGAGTAGCTGGAAGCACTGGAAGCAGTCTTGGCTCTACGTCGGCGACGACAGCGGGCTGGAAGAGTTGGCGCTTCCCGAGGCGGCGGCGGTGCCGAATGTTGAGACATGGGAGACGACGGCGGAAGATGCGCCTTGGCTGCGCATCATGGTCACCCACGTCGAGGGACTTCGCCACGCCGGACTCATCGGTACCCAGGTGCTGATGGACTTCCTGGCCCGGTGGCTCTGTCCGCTGCGCCAAAGGGAGCGCGGCATCTGGATGTACACGGGCGTCAACGACTGCACCCGCATCCACCCAGGTTGTAAGTATCCTGATCCTTTGCTCTGATTTGCACTTTTGCTTTCTCTTCTTGTTCTTATCTCACGGTTTGGTTACTGTTGTCTTCTGCAGTCGCGGGTGAGGTGTCGGAAGACGTCGTCCTCACCTGGGTCGCGGGACTAGTCCCGCAATCCTCCATAGGCCGCCGCCGGCTAGCCGCCGTCGTCCCGCTGTGCGTGTGGGCATCGGAGGATCGCCTTGCACTCCTGTCCGAAATCCTGCCCATGGAGGCCATAGGACCGATCATCCAGCGGGAGCTCTGCCCCCTCCAGATCCTGGACCAACCCCCGGACGTCGACCGCGCCGGTGGGAAACGCCCGGTGGTGGACAGCAACGGCGGAGCAGACCCCAAGAGGTCCCGGATCAGCTCCGCGGGGCCGCCATTGCCTTGCTCACCCCCCGCCACCCGCGAGAGGTCTTCTTCTGATGCCGCCGCGCTCCCCCTAGGCAGGACCGCAGCGGCAAGCTCTGCCTTGACGGAAATGCCACCGCCTCTGACAGCTCCCAGCGCCGCCATGGCGGCGGCTCCCGACGCTTCTTCTGCCTCGGTGGCCTCGGTAGCCACCTCTCCTTCGGTGAGCCGCGAGTCCTACCTCCTTCAGACGGTGGAGGCGCGCTGCGCGCTGACCTGGCACGGGAGCGCGCCAGGAACGGGGAGCTGGCCAGCCAAGCCCGGGCCGCCAGCGCTGCTGCGCAGACGTCGTCGGCCGAGGCTGCGGCGGTGCGCGATGAGCAGCGCCGCCAGCTCGGCTCTCTTGTCGAGATGCTGCGCCCGACTTACTGGAGCTTCCGCCAGAGCCTCGAGTCGCTGGGTGCTGAACTCCACGAGCCGCAGGAGCCCACGGCGACACAGTATGCCTTCGGCGTCACCTGCGCCGCTGAAGCCCTCCTCGCCCTGCCACAGTTGCTGAGGGAGCGCTCGGCGAGCGACGGCCGCGCCGCCGCCGCCGGGGAGGCGAGCTACGTGCTGGCCAGCTACGCCAGCCGCGACGCTGCCTTTGACCTCTCGGTTGTCCGTGCCGGTGTACAGGGCAGCTTCGGCGCTGTGGAGGCGCCCGTCGCCGAGGCTGCCGACCACGTGACAGGGCTGATGTCGGTGGCGCCCGAAGCTTCCACCGACGAACAGGCAGAGGAGGCTGCGTCCGCGGAGTGACGAGTCTTGTACACCCCTGCACTTCTGTTAACAAGTGCTTAAGCGTGCCAACTGTAAATTACCTTTGTTTATTAAGTCTTGAAGTCTGTTTATCCGTTGCCATGCACGCTTCTCTGTGCTTAGCCTTTGATACGCCGCGCGTGATCCTGCCTTGTTATTCTTCTGCAAGATGGATTGTTGACGCAAAACGTTATGCAAAAAGACCGCTTTAGAAACGGAGCGAGCTGAGTGCTTTGGCCAGGGCAAGCGCTTTTTCCTTAGGTCGTTTAGGACTTAAATCCCCGCAGTCTCTTTGGATTCCTCTTAACCCCGCGCGGCAATGGCATAAGACTTTTTAGAAGCGGCCATAGGACGCCGGCGCCCTCGGTGGCGCATAGTGCCCAGGCCGAGCGGAAACGCCGTGCCAGATACAACTTCCAATCGTCCCCCTTCGCCCGGCACGGTGCTAAGGGGCCATCCGACCAAGGTACTTGCGTCTAAACTGCCCGATGAGCACAAAACAAGGGAAACAACAGAAGAAGACAGCTCTGAACTGAAACGAAAGCGCTTGCACTACAAAAGAGGGGACTACAAACAGCCCCCTGGCCCCTCTGACCAGCTAGGGAAGAGGAACTCTTTGCTAGCCGGCCAAGCAAAACATTGTTCTTACTTACAGCACCTAGGAGTTGAACTTCACGGCTGCAGCCGCTATGATGGCCTGGACCGGAACGGCTTCGACCCACTTTGTGAACTTGTCGATAGCGACGAACAGATGGGTGAAGCCTCCTGTGGCCTATGGAAACAGCCCCAAGATATCTAGCCCCCAGACCGCGAACGGCCATGAGAGCGGGATGGTTTGCAGCACCTGGGCTGGTCGGTGCATCTGCTTGGCAAAGAACTGACATGCCTCGCATCTCCTCACCAGCTCGCAAGCATGCTGGAGGGCAGTGGGCCAAAAGAATCCTTGACGGTGGACTTTGCCGACCAGGGTGCGACTGCTCGCATGGCTTCCACACACGCCTCCATGGATATCGGAGAGCACTCTGCTCCCCTCTTCCCGAGTGATGCACTTCAGAAGAACTCCGTTTCCGTCCTGACGATACAGGTCCCCACCTATCAGGGCATAGCACTTGGCCTTTCGCGCAATCTTCTCGGCTGATGCATCATCGTCGGGGATCACTTGGTCCCGTAGGAAGGTTAGGATTGGATCCATCCACGTACCTTCCCAGCCAAGGGTGGCTACCACATGGTGGCTGCCGATGTACTCCGCCTAGCCTGGTGTTTCCACCCTAACCACCTTGACAGTTGTTCCACCTTCCCTCCCTGGATTGGATGTTGAAGCAGCTACGACGTCGTCCCCACCAAGTTTGGGGGCTGCGACGGACAGCCGCGGTAGCCTTTCTTCAAAGACTCCGGCCGGGACAGAGGCTCGCGAGGAGGCTCGCTGCACCGGGCGAAGGCGCCAGCGACGGCTCTTCCTCGGCGTGGGTACCCCGGTGCGCATTGCACTGACAAAATGATACTTAAATGGTTTTTTTAATAAGACGAATGGTCAAAAGGCATGTCTAAAAGTCGCACAAATAAAACTGCGGGAGTACTACTTAATTACCATTATTATTTTTAGTACCTCTCACTGCATACTTGGAACGAAAATCGCTTGGGAAATAGGCGGCTCAAAAGATATATAGAGAGGGACTAGAGAGAGATCGGACAAATGAGTGACCCCGTGTATATATGCTTAATGTCTTTTTAGACCGTGCATGTCTAATATATCATAATTATTGCAGTACAATAATGTCAAAGATAATTGAGAAATAAATAGGCTAGCTAAGGAATATCTGCACGAGTTGGTGTATAGCGAGACTTTTGAACAAACTGACAGCACTTTTTTAAGCAACAAATTTCAGGGCAGGAAGCGGTCATCTTATATATCCGCCCTCGCAACTTGCAAGTTCTTCCATTTTATAAAAAAAATCTGGCGGGAAGCCTTGAACATACATTTTTAATAGTAGCTGGAGTATTAGAGGTTTAAATTCTCTGGATAAGCAATTAGCTTTGCGAGAGAAAATCAGATCTTCCAATAATGCCATAGTTTGCATTCAGGAAACTAAGAAAGAATGTGTGGATCACTCTTTCATCAGAAGTTTTGCTCCAAAATGTTTTGCTCGTTTTGCTTTTGTTCCCTCGATTGGTAACTCAGGAGGACTTTTGATCATTTGGAAGCAAAATCTTTTCACAGTTTATGTGGTGCATCAGTGTTTTCATGCTCTAACCATAGATATATGTTCAAATCTTTCGGGACAAACGTGGCGCCTATCCAATATCTATGTCCTTGTTCAGGACAGCAAAAACAAGATTTTTTTACACTGGTTCCAGAGTCTTACACTACACAAATTCTGAATTGGATGTTTTTGGGGGATTTTAATATGATTCGATCACCTCAAAATAGAAATAAGCCTGGTGGACATGTTGTTGACATGCTACATTTTAATTCAATGCTCAGTGAGTTGGACTTGATGGAAATCCCGTTTTGTGGATGCAAATTTACTTGGAGTAATATGCAGCTTGATACTTTACATCAAAAACTAGATTGGGTGTTTACTACTCCTTCCTGGGTGACTACTTTCCCTGCTACAAAAGTATCATCATGAAGATGCCTTCAGATAAATCTCCGAGTCCATATGGTTTTAATGGTCTTTTCTTGAAGAAATGTTGGTCAATTGTCTCTCAAGATTTCTTCTCCTTTTGCTTGGATATCTTTAATGAGAATGTCAATCTGCAAAGCATCAATAGTTCATTTATCACTTTAGTGCCAAAATGTTCGGACCCTTTTGAGTGTGGATGACTATAGGCCGATTTCCTTAATGAATAGTGTTGTCAAGGTTATAACCAAAGTTTTGGCTGATCGATTGCAATCAGTAATCCATAAGTTGATTCATAATAATCAATATGGTTTTATTAAGCAAAGAACAATCCAGGACTGCTTAGCTTGGGCCTTTTCTTATATCCATCAATGCAAAACTAGCAAAAGGCCAGTGGTTCTGCTTAAGCTAGACTTTGCGAAAGCTTTTGACACTTTTGAACATTTGGCTTTGATTGCTATACTTCATGCTAAAGGGTTCCCATCAAAATGAATCTCTTGGATTAAGTGTCTCATGGATTCTACTTCTTCTTCGGTTCTTCTCAATAGTCAATAGTACTGCTGGACATTTCTTTCAATGTAGAAGGGGAGTTTGTCAGAGTGATCCTCTTTTCCCACTTTTGTTTGTTTTGGGTGTGGATTTACTACAATCTGTTCTCAATGGAGCTTTGGCTCAAGGGGTTTTGCAAAGGCCGGTTCCAGATGATTCAACAGGCGGCTTCCCGATAATTCAATATGCTGATGATACTCTGATTATGTTGCCAACTAATGCTTTTCAAATTTTCTCTTTGAAAGGCATTCTACACACTTTCTCAAAATCGACGGGTCTTAAGATCAACTATCAGAAATGTGGTCATGGTGCCTATTAATGTTGATGATGATCAGATTGCTATTATGGCCAATACTTTTGGTTGTCAAGTGGGATCGATGCCTTTTACCTATTTAGGCTTACCTTTGGGTGCAAGTAGACCTAAGGTGGTTGATTTTTTACCCCTGGTAAACAGAGTTGAGTGACGGTTCTCTGCAGCGGCAACTTTCTTATCTTTTGGGTGCTGGTTGACTTTGGTTAACTCAGTGCTTTCTTCCTTGCCGACCTATTATATGTGCTCTCTGAGGATCCCGGCTCAGGTTATTCAAGCTATTGATAAATTGCGGCGACATTGCTTTTGGAGAGGTTCTAGGGATATCAACTCGCACAGTGCTCCTTTGGCTACATGGCATTTAGCATGTCGTCCGAAGAATTTTGGTGGCTTGGAAATTATTAATCTCTCTTTACAAAATCAGGCTCTGCTTCCTAAGCATCTTCATAAGTAATCATGCGGATTTACCTTGGGTTAAATTTATTTGGTCTACCTTCTACCCCCAGGTTTTTCTTCAAGAACTCCGCATGTTTGTTTTTTCTGGTGGAAGCAATTGTTGTCTTTGGTTCACATTTTTAAGGGGTTGGCAAGTTGTCAAGTTGGTAGTGGTTTATCTGCCCAGATATGGACTGATATTTGTAATGGTGAGTTGCTGCAACTCAGGCTGCGACATTTATTCTCTTATGCACGAGATCAGTCTACTTTGGTGTCAGTCTATTTGTTTACTGAAGATGTGCATCTCTTTTCTCTTCCTCCCTTTATCTATCCCGGCTTATGAGGAATGGCTGACCCTTCGGGCAATTCTGGCTGATTGGAGTGCATCTGCTTTAGATGATGATTGCTGGACTTTCATTTGGGCCAAAGACAAATACAAATCATCTGATTTTCTTAAGCATTCTTATTCCAGTATTCAGGTTCATGCTGTCTTTCGGAAAATTTGGAAGAGTAAGGGGATAATGCGGTGGAAGGTGTTTATGTGGCTTCTTTGTCTTGACAGACTAAATACAAAAGACTTACTATGCAAAAAAAACTTTGTCACAGACTATCATTGTGTTTTGTGCAACTCGACAGCAGTGGAGACAATGCTTCATCTTTCCTTCCACTGCTCTTTTGCACAGCATATATGGCAGTATTTGAGATTGCAATGTGTCCATTCTTATGATCTTTCGCTCTTCTATGATGAATTGGATTCTAATTGCCGCATATCTCCTTTATCCTTTCTCATGGATATCTATATCTTGGCTTGTTGGAATATTTGGAAGGTCCGGAACCGTAAAATCTTTGATGATTTTCCGCCTACCTTGCAACTTTGGAAGGATGGTTTTGATAAAGATGTTGCTCTACTAGTTTTTAGAGTTAACAATGATCTCGCGTCCTCAATAGTTTCGTGGCATAGTTCCCTTTCAGCTATCTGACTATGTAAATATGTAATTTGGTAACTGTTCTTTGTTCTTCTATTAATATATACCGTAGGAGCCTCTCCTCAGTACTCATGGTCAAAAAAAAATATAAACAACTGCCTATTACTTAGATACTTGACTTTACCATTACGAATTTTCTATAACAATTAATAGATACACGTTTGGTTATTGAAGATGGATGGATTATATTTGCTTCTATACTATCATAATTTTTTTTTAGCGAAAGGTAATTGTATATGCGATACTGAAAAATTCGGCCTGACCTCTTAAATTCGTGCTTATAATTGAAAACAGTAACCTCAATTTGTTAAAAAACACATCAGCAACACTGACAGTAAAAAATAAGTTTGTGATCAACTGAGACATATGCGTGAAAACATGTCAATTGAGGGCGTGTTTGGTTGCCCGCACCAGCGCAGCCTGCATCGCGCGATGAAGTTGACCGCGCTTGCGCGTGTGTTTGGTTGCATGCGCGCAATGCCGGGCTGGCTCGCGCGATGCAGCCATAGGCAAAAAATACCACTGTGCTGCGCTGCGCGCCTGCGCACGCGAAAACGCTGGAATAGGCCGTTTCCAGCGGGCCTGGCTTGCGCGAGCTAGGCTGCGCTGGGCACAGCAACCAAACACGCCCTGAGAGAACATTTTCTCAGCGGAAAAGATCCCGACACTATTCGAAGACATTGTGATCACAGCTTCAACGACTGTGTTGCTAAATTAGTCGGAACTGTAATCTTTCAATACATAAACTGTGCTACACGTGGAATAACAAAACATTGTAGATGCGCATAAACAACAATTCGATGAACAAAATAAAACAAAGCCCTCGCGTCCCTCTCATGAGGCGGCTTGGGGGCTACACTGCCACCCGATTCAACCCCCTCCCAAACCCTAACGCCGTCGCGCCGCCGCCGCCGCCAAAGGCGGCCTCCCCTCCCCCATCTTCCCCTCCTTCCCCTCGTCCTCTCCTCCCCCTCCTGTGTAAGGCAGCGGGCTTTGGCACGTGGTTGGTGGCCCGGAGACATCCGGCGACTAGCACCGCTCCCACACCGGTCTCCTTCCTCCACGCCCCGTCCTCTGCCTTCTTCCTCCCTTTCGACCTCGCCGACGACAACGCCTTCCCCCCACCGCCACCGAGGAGCGGCGCGGCAGCGTGTGACGAGTTCAGTGCCGCCAACCCCGGCCGCGGCTGCAGGTGCCGTCGTCGTGCCGCCCGCGACAGCCGCTGCGCGCTTGTACTCACCAGCGCCGCCACCACCTGCGCTAAGCTCGCGACCCTTCCTTCTCTGGCGGTTGCGCGCCAGATCAGCCGTTCGATGGCCCTTTTCTGGTTGTGGCCGGTCGGATCTAGTAGCAAGCGGCCAGATCCAACGCCGGACTTGTGGTCTTGGCTTGGATTGCGGCGGCGCTTGTTCTTGACGATGGCATCGCGGCTGGAGCTCCCCGATGGGTGCCCCTCCTCATCTTCGTCCTCGTCGTCGACACGCTTGCGGGCGGCTGCGCCGTGTTCTGCTGCTGGTGATGTGTGGGCAGTGGTGGAGGTTTCCGTTGCGCCGAAGGGGGTAGCGTGAGTGGCCTAGCCGTCGGATCTCCGCTTCAGAGTCCATCAGCCGGAGCGCCCCTTCAACTTTTGGCGCTTTGTCGGCTCGGCGCTCGCCATGGTCAACCCCATCCCATCTTCCTTTCTGGATAACTCACCTCGCGCTCTGGGTCGAGCGCTGGTTCGTTCCCCTCCCGTTGTGTCCCGTCTGTCCGTCGCTCGTCGTACCTCACTGGCCGTGCGGCTTCCCTTCTTCCTCCTCACCTTTGCGCACAGCGGTGGAGCTTAGCGCCGGCTGTCCATCCTCCTTGGCCCGTCTTGGTGGAGACTTCCCGGGAGGGACCGCTCTGTAAGAGGCCGGATCCATGGGCAGGAGGCCCGACCTTGCGGTGTGTCTGGCCGGAGCGGTCGGAGTGAGTGTGCTCCAGGGTCGTGGGTCCGGTGGCCTCGTAGCTCGGCAGAGCTCGGTACCAGCTTCTTTTCCTTCTTCCCCTCCCCCTGTGCCCGTCTCGGTGGAGGCCGCTTGGGGGGTCCACTTCGGTAGCTTGCCGGAGCGGACGGAGCAGGTGGGCTTCAGGGGCATGTGTCCGGCAACTCCTCGGCTCCTCACATGGTGGCGTGGTGGGCCGCCGCCCATCCTTCGGCGGCACAACTACCCCTATCTCTAGTCTGGTCCCATCCTCACCGCCTTGCCCTCTTCTCCTTGCGAGGTGCTCGGTGGTATAGGTTGGCGTTTTCCGAGCTAGTGGCGGGATTCGGCTTGCGTTGCCCGGACGGCACGATGTCTGGTCTTCACTTCCCATGCGCAGGCCACCAGGCGTGGTGGCCCATTTCCGGCGGTGTTGGCTGACGACCTTTTTCTGGTGGCATCATTGTTCTCCGTCTCTTGACTAGGTCCTGTCCCCGCCATCTTGGCCCTCCCTTTCTCCGAGATGTCCGGTGGCGCGGGCAGCATCTTCCGCGTTGGGTGACAACGCTCGTCGACGCTCTCCGGCTCTGCCTCTTCGGCCGACGGTTTGGTCCTTCTGGTGCTGTCGACTTTCGGCGGCCTCTGCCTTGTGTGCTAGTAGGGCGGGTCTTGGGCGAAATTCCTACCCTTTCGGGCTGGTGATGGCGTCACCGTTGGTGTCGTTCCCTTGTTGGAGGCATCACCTTCCGGACCTTCCCCTGCTCTGGGTGACAACCCTGACGGTTTCTACGACGACGGCGGGTCCTCCCCGTCGCTACCTTGTTGAAGGCATCGTAATCACCATTCTTGTGTTTTGGGTTTTCGCTTTGTCTGCTGTTATAGGAGCCGCTCGTCGTGGTGTGAGTGTTGGTGGCGTTCCTCCTTCTCCCTCCCCTGTATCTCTCTTCTGTTTTGGCCTTTGTTCTAGGTAGCAGTGTTGGGGTTGCTTTCCCTCTTTCTCCTCTATAGGCGGTGTTCCCGGCGGTGGCCGGAGGTGTGTCTGATTTTGGCCAGGGTTGGAGCGGAGTGCTGTGGTTGTACCCCGTGCTTGCACGGACCTTTTGTAATTTATTTTTTCCTACTGATCAATGAAATAGGTCGGCAGTTATGCTGCCCCTCTTTCAAAAAAATAATTCGATCACATGTATAGAGATGTACACAATACACACATGTCGATCATTAAGACGCCAAGCAGTCTCGCTGGCCAACATGTTGATCATTAAGACGCCAAGCAATCTCGCTGGCCGGAATGCGTAGACTGAAACACGGGCAAATATGCATACTTTAACATATCTTTCATTTTTTTAAAAAAAAACACCTTCCTCACGTCTAAGCTACTGAAATACCATATTTAATAGCATGCTTCAACCAATTAAATAAAAAAAGCAATATACATCAACAACGGTCACTGTCAAATCCAGCTACCGTGTACGGGCAAAGGTCAAGTGACACCAACACCCGGTACGCCTAGTCATTTCAACCTAACACTCGTCGAGACACCTAACATTTTTGTCTTATATAAGAATATAGATTTCTTACTATAAATCACATGTCAATGTTACTACTAAAACAAGGCGAAGATCCAACAAACCCTTTTGATTCGACGAACCTTTTTTTTTCTGGATCCGCCCCTGCAACATACAGCTAGCTGCATTACATGCAGACATAACTCAATTCGATCCGATCGATCGGCACAAACTAACCGCTAACTATTGTAACGTGCTTAATTTCTACGCGAGATTAGCTAGCTTGGAACCAAACAAAACGCGCCCGGCGGCCGTACGCGGCGCCCGGCCGGCCTGGCATGGCCACGACGTGATGTTCTACGTGACAGGACAGCCATGGCGCCTCGTCGTTTCCTCTCCCCCGGCGTCAATGCGTCCCTTTCCTCGCCACTGCAAAGCCGCAGTGTCTTCTTTCTGAAACCAGGCCTAGGGGTGAGCCCAGGTGGTCTCTAGCCGAAACTCTTGAGTGGATGCCCTCTTTGATATACCGTAGGGTTTGATTTTGTTCAGTTGAGATAAAATTTATCATTTTTGTATAGACTATTTATTATAACATTTTGTAATAATTTTTTAGGGTTTCATGAGATTTTTCTTAAAGATCTCAAAAATATTTTTTAAATTTATTTTTAGCTTTTTCGTGTTTTTTTCAAGGCCACAACTTTTGACCTGACCAAACCAAGCCGAAACCCATTGGAATATTTGATGATAAGAATACAATTGTTCTCCCTATACATCTTTGTGTTCATCTTTCCACTTTGTTAAGCGCCTCAGAAACCTAAACAACACTCGACAACAATGGTTCATCAACACTAACATAACATGCATGACTTGTGCTGTGAAAGAGTTTGTTCTTGAAGAGTTGGTTTAGTTGGAACTGTTGTCCATCATGGTCATTTCTATAGATAATTGCGGCTAGGGAGACAAGTAATGGTGATTGGCTCAATGCATGCATAAGGTTAGATAGGTCGTTTGGATGAGTAATGGCATAGCCTGTTGAGTTACTATTGGTGTTGGAGACAGGTTCATGATGAGTTGTAAATGTACAAGCCACCTAATAATGTTAATATTAAGACATAATTTTGTGATTATGGGGTTCGATGTCAGAGTGTACCACCCATAAAAAGCGGTGGTGGTAGGGTTAGAACATGTTTGGTTTTGTTGGTGCTTGGATATAGCTAACTAACAAATTAGTGTTTTGATACATTGTGGCAGTGTCTTTCATGTGGAGACCATAAATAATCAATCTAGAGGCATCAAAGATCGAAGTTCCAACAATCTATATATGTCACCATATTCAATACTATACAATGGAGAGAATAATAGATCAGAAAGTTGCTTTGAAATTATTTCATTTGTAATATATGACTGATAATATGGGCGTTGCTTCGATGAATTTGCCATTGTGGTCGCGAGATACGGATGTACGCATACTTCCAACATTTTACCCCGCTGCCCGCGCCTTCATTTGTTCAGGTAACCAGTACATACAGAGTATAGACGTGCATGGCACACGCGGGATCCCCGCACGCGTGAGAGATCACATGTATCAATGTCCCTGACACCCTTTTTAATCTCTATGACAATGTTCTATAAATTGATGGTCGAGATCAAGGCGCCTGACTATATGTATCGTACACCATTTTCATTGTAATACATCTGACAATTATCCGCATATCATGGTATCAGATGCAGGTTCTCCTATATATGCCCACCTTCTGCAAACCCGAGCTGCTGCCATGTCTTTCCCAAAACGGCCGATGCCGGTACCAGATCCATCGTCGTCCTCTCCTCAATCCACCTCGTCAGCTCCTCTCCATGCTGATGCCTTATCTGCTGGCGACGCTCCTCCTCTTCTCGGCATCGTCGCCTCTCTTGGTTGTCTCTTCATCGACGATCCGATCGTGTCCTCGTCGTCCGAATTCCCCACGAGACAACCACTCCTCATGTCTTCCGCGACTTAGATCGCCCACGGTGCCGCTGCACAACTTGTAGCCGTGCGCGCCGCTGTTGTACGTGCAGGTCGCGGCAACCCAAGCTCTCGCTGCGCTCCCAGCCGAGGTGCAACACCTAGTCGCAAGCGCCTTGGCCGTCGTCGGCCCCTCCAACACGGTGCACGTCGTCGTGCCTCCGTCCGAGATGCAGCATCTCGCCGCCGGTCCCTCCGACATGGCGCCGCCGATCTCGGCGCGTCTGCCACTACTACGGATCGGGATAGGCCAAACGGCTCGTAAGGCCTGTGCAAGCAGTTTTAGAACCGCTTGCAGGCAACCGCGACTGATGCCCGAGGGGCATCACAAGCGGCTCCCAGAGCCGTTAGTGAAGCCCCTCTGCAAGCAGTTCGCAGGGCCATGGCGCGGGCGGGCCTGAAAGCCACGTGGGGCTCTCTGCAAGCGGTTGGAGCCACGAACCGCTTGCAGAGAGCATCTCCGCAAGTGGTTGAGTAACCGCTTGCGCAAACGTGCAGTTTAATTACCACCTGGTTAATTCATTTCTGGGCGGCGCAAATAGATATTTAAATATATATTTCGGCAGGAGATTTTTTTATTTGTCGTTTAAATTTAAATACATATAGGATGAGCATATAATTAGCGATCAAACAAGCTTAAATATATTAGATAATACATGTAATAATGTACACTTTATATGCACCGGCCAAATTTACAAAGTTTATGATTAATATACATTGTGCAAAATGGATAAAACAGTTCATTTTTTTCTTGCAGTACTCTTCGGTAGCTCAAAATCGGGTCGGATACGGTTACGGTCACGGGTATTTACGGTCGGATAAAAAATGGGTATCGGGTATTATACGGACGGGTAAAAATCGGTTACCGGGTACTTCGGGTCATGTATAAATTATATAAAATGCAAGCATATAATAAAAATAAACTAACATACTATATGTTCTTTATGGTAGAGAAAGATAGCGAAAGGCTCGTAAAATGTTTGGTGTTGGAGAACTAACTATTTTATACAGATTACCACCGTTGAATTAGATAAACTACAGCTTAACTCAATGGGATGTGTATACCAGCAGCCAAAGCGATGCATGATTCTCGTTTCTGATTTACAGTGATGGTGTACGTTGCTTCGATGGTGAAAACCGGTGGCCAGCGGTAGCAGCACCACCAGTCAGCGGCGGCAAGGGGAGCAAAGCCAGCGCTCCGACACAGCGGCTGCATGCCGACGGTCCACACCGCAGTGGCGCTTGCAGCAGCAATGCATGCAGCCGCCCAGTAGCGGGGCACATGCAACAGCACACATCAACATAACAGCGGCGGTGCCGGTGCATATATGCGCATCCGCGGATAGCAACAGCAGCGCAGCAGATGTTGCCGGGTACCCAGATTTTTCAAACCACCGGGTACCCGAACCCGAACCGAATCCGCCGGGTAGCTCATATACCATATCCGACCCGAACCCGTTCAAAAAAATTCGGGTATTACCCGAACCCGACCCAAAATCCGACGGGTAGAAAAATGCTCTACCCGTTTTGCTTACCGCCATGAGCCGGGTCGGGTACCCGCCGGGTAGTACGCGACCCGTTTTCACCCCTACTCCCCGGTCTTGGTCCACAGGTTGGACCTGCCCTTGGCCTCGGCATGATCGGCCATGGCACCATGAACATCCCCTACAGTGTCGGCTCTACCGTTGCTCTGGCAGCTACATATGCACCTTCGGGCAATGCCGCAGTCGGGTCAGGGGCTAGGGTACGCCAGGCAGCTGAGTCGACCTTGTCGGGCAACGACGCCGTCAACACTCCTCCTTGACACATTATGCATCCATGCTGTTATAGCAGGGGAGCACCCACCCCCATACTAACTACGAGAAGGCGAACCAAGGGGGCGTCCACGCGAAGGAAGCCTCGCCCCCTCGGAGCGAGGCAAAGGTGGACCAAGGGGGCGTCCACGCGAAGGGAGCCTTGCCCATTGCTTCCAAATTAGCGCAAGCGCCTTCGGAGATATTCCAAATTAGCGCAAGCGCCTTCGGAGATATCTTTCCAACAAATTGCATGCGGTACGTTGAGCGGACAAAGAAGTTCTCATCTACGTAGAAACGCCAAATGGCTCGGTCCTAGTGGTTCGGACGGAGCGCAGCACGGCTGATCTTTTGCCAAAGGAAGACCAGCTCCACGGTGAGGTTGGAGAGAAATTAGGTCGTAAGTCCAACAACCAGTTGTTATTGTGCAAGGTCTTGGCGACTGTGCGGTTTTTTCGTGTGGAGGCTGCAAAAAGTCCTGGAAACTTCCTTTAGAGATTGTCCAAGGAGCCAAGCGCCAATCCAGAAGAGGAAGGTGACACCATTCCCAAGAATCAGCTCAGCACCCACTCAGAATAATGCTGCATCAGTAGGGTCCACCCTGTCCAGCAAGACGAGGCATGATCTGGGGGAACCGGATTTGGCCAGCCAAAGCCAGTGCAATTGGAGGGCATAGGCAAAAATCTTCAGGTCGAGCACCCCGAGGCCCCCAAGAGCAGCCGGGGAGCAGACAAGTTTCTAATTGACATGACACCCTCTCGCTGAAACATTGTCATTTCCACGTCAAAGCCAGGTGCAGTGCAATTTGTCAATCTTTTGAAGGACCGAGGTAGGTGGGGAGATTACTAAAACGGTGTAGGACGGTAGGGCTGAGAGAACCGACTTGAGCAGGGTGACTCTACCCTCTTTTGACATCATTTGCTCTCACCAGCCGGCTAGACGAACAGGATCTTGTCGATTAAAGGTTGGAAGTGGACGTGCTTTAGCTTCTTGATGGTGCGGCGTGTTCTTCACTTAACCACGGCGAATCACACCCCTGTCAGATTTTCTATCTTGCTAGCCGATCAGCTCGAGTTCAGTTCGATTCGAGCGTCGAACACGGCGAGGAGCTACACGCAGCGATTACCCAGGTTCGGACCCCCTTGCGAGTAACAGTCCTACTCCTGCCGAGCCCTAGCTCTTTTCGTGTTGTGGTTGTGTAGAATGCGATTACAGAATGTGTGGAACTCCCTCTCCCTCCTCTCTCCTCCCCTTTTATACAAGTCTCGAACTGGCGGAGAGAGCCGAGGGGGTAGGCAGTACAGTACTCTCAGTACACTGATAAGACATGAGGGACGGGACAGGAGAGACGAAAACGTGCTGCCACTGTGCTGAGGGGCGCCGCCCACGCGAACCCCGCAAGTGGCATCTGACTCGTGCGAACACGCCGGTGAGAGAACGAGTGGGACCCAGCTTGCTCCTCCTGACACGGGCGGCCATCCTGATGACGACGAACTCTCTCTCTACCGGTCAATTCCGCTGCGCCACAGTGACAGTTGGATAGACCCGCAGAGGTCACTGTGGCAGTAATCATCTCTTCATCTGTCCATCCGAGCATAATGTCGCATTGAATGCGCCTGTCCTTTGCTGCAGGGGGGAGCCTTCGCCCAGAAGACTCCCTTCGGAATGCACCCTGCCACGCGGGCCCCACCTGACAGTGAGGGGCCCTACGCGTGCCGAGGGGCTCGCCCACATGCTGGGGCCTGGTCGCCCGCCTGACGTGTGGGGCCCTCGCCCGGCGCTCTGAGGGGCTCGCCCACACGCTGGGGCCTGGTCGCCCGCCTGACGTGTGGGCCCTCGCCCGGCGCTTCTGAGGGGCTCGCCCACATGCTGGGCCTGGTCGCCCGCCTGACATGTGGGGCCCTCGCCCGGCGCTCTGAGGGTTTCACCCACACGCTGGGGCCTGGTCGCCCGCCTGACGTGTGGGGCCCTCGCCCGGCACTTCTGAGGGGCTCGCCCACACGCTGAGGCCTGGTCGCCCGCCTGACGTGTGGGGCCCTCGCCCGGTCATCTTTCGGACTCTTCATACCCTGATATTTATTATACCGACAGATGGCGAGTGGGAGGCCAAGGTACGTGATGGGGAAGGACGTTTGTCGCATGGGCAGGTCGGTGAGAATGTCGTCAAGATCAAGCCCCTCGCACTTGATGGGCACGACCCGACTTTTTTCGAAATTGGTGCGGAGGCCAGAGATTGCGCCGAATCTCTGTAGGATCTAGGCCAGCCCCGAGATCTCTTCCTTTCTCGGCGCCACAAAGATTGCAGCATCGTCGGCATAGAGCGAGATACGCAGGTTGGCCGGGATGCCTTGAAGCGGTGAGAGGACACCCTCCTCGGTGGCGATGTGCAGAAGGCGTTGCAAGGGTTCAATTGCGGGGTTGAATAGGAAGGGGGACAACGAGTCCCCCTGGAGGAGCCCTTTACGGTGTATGATGAAAGGGCCTTGGGAGCCGTTGAGTAGGATTTGAGAGGAGGAGGACCGCAGAGATGAGGCGATCCAATTTCTCCACTTATTGCCAAAGCGGTGAGCGCAAAGGTTGTCTAGAAGGTAGGGCTAAGAAACTGAGTAAAATGCCTTATGGAGCTCTAGCTTCAGCAGGATGGCCGGTGTGCCGGATCTGCGAAGAAAATTGGATTTGCTTTGGACAAAAAGGAAGTTATCTTGAATGTGGCGTTTTTTTTATGAAGGCACTTTGACAGGGAGAGATGAGCTCATCTATGAAACCGGCTAGGTGAGTGGAAAGAATTTTAGTGAAAAGCTTCCCAAAGCTGTGGATAAGACCCAAAATTTTAGTCAAAACGGATGAAATCCCAGCCAAGCTTGAAGAATACCCAAGTGAAACCATCTAACCCGGGAGCCTTATCATTAGGCATTGCCATCAAAGTGTCATGTATCTCTTAAAGAGAGAGGGGCGCCTCGAGTGACGAAAGGTCGGTCGCTGGGAGGCCGAGATTGCTCCAGTTGAAGTTGAAGGAGTCGGGTGTGGTAGCATGCAGTGTCCCGAAGATGGAGCTAAAATAATGGTGCAAGGAGTCAGCCATCTCGTCGTGGTTGGTTAATGGCCCACGATCAGTAAGTAGAGTGTGGATGTAGTTTTTGCGGCACCGCGAGTTTGCCCGAATGTGAAAGTATCTTGGGTTGGCATCCCAAGCTTGATCCAGTTGAGTCTTGAGCGCTGTTTCCAATGGATTTTCTCAATGCCGCCAAGCCTACAACCCGGACCTTGAGCGCCCGCCACAGTGATATTTCCTAGGGGGAGAGCAGGCGACTCTCCACGGCCATGTCGAGGAGACGAATAACTTCGGAAGTAATGGCGAGGTGAAGTTTGGTATCGCCGATGTTGTTTCGGTTTCAAGTTTGCAGAGCCACGGTGATGCGATGGAGCTAGATCCGAAGAATCTGGAGGGGGTCGGTGGACAAAATCATGCTTGGTAGCAGAATTGAGACCACGAATGTTCCAGGAGACGATCTTCATTGGGAAACTAGGAGAAACAACGAACTAGCGCAGTCAGCTAGGCCTAAGAGGGTATCACCTCCTCGACAGAGGACATACCCACAGTAAGTATAGGGCAGGTCTGTCGAGACCGCACAGGTCGGACACGACGCTGATGGCTGAGGCATCCATCGGCGAAGAGAAAAGGGCGGTGAGCTACGAGGCGAGGTCATTCACGTCGCCTAAGACCTACGGGGCCAGCCCTAGCTTGCGAACCAGGACGACCTATGCTCTGCGGATAGAAGGGACCACAGAGACACCAGGGGCAAGCGGTGGCGCGCCGAAGGAGATATGATATTTTTAGTGGTGCTATCCTGTTTTGACTGCAGCTGGAATTTCTACTTCACTAATAAAAATTGGTTTAGCTAACTATTCATCTAAATAACAATTGAGAAGATAAGTATTATGGGAATCAAAGAGTTGAACTTAAGTGTTTTAGAACTACCTAGAGAATAATTGGCTAAGGCTTAATATTATTTGATGTTAATTGGCTAAGGCTTAATATTATTTGATGTAAATAATCCATGAATTGGTAACCTAGATGAAATATGATATGGAAAGAGTTAAGACTAAATGGTTAGTGTTTGAACTTTCTTGATGCTTAGTGGTGTTGTGATATGGTTATGAATGTGGTATGTTGCACGTGTAGGTTCTACCCCGAGACTGGCATCGGCGTATTGTCCTTTCAACTCCAGTAAAAGAGGCAAGTATATATTAAACAAATATTTGTTGGATAATATATGTCTTAAATGGTTTAATGCTCTGTGCTTGATCTTGCGTTATGGATGGACGTTCAGTTTTCGTAGTGGTGTGATGTGAACCGACTATTATGTTATTTACATTGCTCAATGATGAAGATTTGTAGTAAGTGGATTATAGAAGAGATATTGTATCATGTGCATATGAGCCAGGTCGGTGAGAAAGCCGTATAACTAATCCGATGAGGTCGGTGACAAAGTTATACAGCTAGTCCGTAGTGCTCTAAAGTCCTACTCAGTAGGCACTCCACAGGAGTGGGGTAATTGGTCCCCGCCTAAATTAGGACGGGCACGGTGTGGCATCGATGGGTGCGCACCTAGCTATTCCGGTATAAGCTCACAGTACAAACGCATGTGCATTGCATTGCATCGAATGGATGAGAAGTGATATGTTTGGAGTATTTGAACTAACAGTTGTTTCTGTTTCTGCGTATGATGGATATGAATTTATGAAAGTGATCTTGTTCTTGCATCTCGATTCTCTACCTGTTTATACATATACTTTGCTGAGTATTATTCGATACTCACTCTTTCTCTTATTTGATTTGTAGGTGATCTTTGAAGCCGACATGCGCATGGGGCATCGTAACACAGTTTCTTTTGGTACAAGAACACTCATACCTTAAAATAATTGATGGATTTAGTAAATTTAGTTATCTTTACTTAAGCTAATTAGAGAACCATTTATGATTCATGTTTTGTGTGGAGATTTATGTATATGCTATTTGTTGGATGGTTGGTTTGTTCTTTTACTTAATGTCCTCGTCGACGTTATTAAAGGTTATGATGATTGGTTAATGGTAATAGTCTTTGTTGAGATGGGCCCATGAGGGGGTTTCGGGTTTACTGTTGATGTCGGGGTTCTTTTCTCTGACCACTTGATGATGATGGTTGATTATATTTGTACTTCTATTTGTTAAACTGTTGCGTATGGATTAGCGTTTATTAAGCGGAGATGCTGTCGAAGTTTGTAATTTTTCTTAGGGATAGTAATATTCCGAACCCGGTTGGGGTTAGGGTGTTACACCATTGAAGGAGGACTATCACACCCACTCCGTCAGGACTCATCTAGCTCGTCCACCTCATCCTTGCCCTCTTGTTTTCTTCCTCGTCTAATCTATTAACCACACTAGGCACAATGCAAGTTCCATCCTCCTAATGCTCCCCGCTTATTTGCATTGTCACCATCCGATAGAGCTCTAGCAATGTCTCCCTTCTCCCACCCTCTCTATCCCCTATGGCATGGAGTCTCAGGTCCCTCATGCTGTGGGCTTCGACCATATATAGGGCTAGCTCCCCAGTAGAATCTCCATCCAAACCCCTAAAACACTGTTCATATCATTATTTATGAGACATAAATAGTGTTTTACATGGTGAGATGGAGCCCCTGTTGGGGATGCTCAGGTAGGAAAACACAAGGACATGTCACACCGATGGTCACGTTCGGTTGGTGAATCAGTCACAATTTAGAATGAGAAAATCCTAAGCGACAAACGAGCCATGCTCCATCCCATCCTTCCGAGCTCCAGTTGTCTCTTCTTCCTCTGACTCCATTCTATCCTCCCTATGTCTGGTGGTCTCTCCTCTCTCCGGCTCTGTTTCATCATCCTGAGCTCCAGAGTGGACTCCCTCCTCAGGGGCTCAACGGAGGACACATCGATATGACCATGTTCATCTCCAGAACAACACTATCCATAGGCATGAAGGAAGATGCATTATTGATTTTGCCTTGAAACATTACTCATGTATGTTTCAAACATCGTTAACAGATAAACCAAGCATTTTCCCTCTTGCAAAGTATTTTTTTTAGCTCCTATAAAACACCCATAAAAAAGGAAACATTTTGTTTACATTGGTGAAATATTTTTGTTTCCTCCTATGCGACATGTTTGTTTGCTCTTAGGAAACATTGTTCGTGTGGATTGAAACATTTTCAAATATTTGTTGAAACGAAAAATGTTTCATAAGCACTTCAATGATGTTTCATTTCTACTTCGGTGGAGCGTCAATTAAAACACTTATAAAATCGGAAATCCGACGAAAAGTGGCACCCTTTGCCCTTGAATTCTCTGGTCACGTAACTCTCGTATGGTGAGGCATAGTGAGACGATAAATGATAGATTTACTTCGCATTTTATGTTGTGCTCTCTTGGGTTGCTCTAGTTTTCAAAATGCTTGACTATTAAGTTTTTAAAATTTTTGGCACATGTTGCTGTATTTCACATTATACTCCATCGTGTTACTTGGTTTTTTTCGTAACAAGCCATGGCCTGACTAGTATAAAAAAGACAATTCGCTCACACAACACTTTGTAGTTGTGAAAATTCCAGCCACGTGTAAAAGTATATAGTACTGGGTGCAATTTTTTATACATAGCTATTGTAACTTTAAAGTACTACGTGGGCAATTTTCTTATAAAAAAATGTTGTAATCCTATGCGCCAAATTCTTTTTGAAGAACTTTTCTATTTATTTCTAAGTCTAATAAAAAACATGTATGGATGATACGGACAAAACTGAAACGGGATACCACGGTTGCAAAACACGACTCTAATAGCATGTTGTAAATGTTTGGAAGTTAAAGTTTGAGAGTTTTCACTTGGTTTTTACCTGTTTTCACAAGCACCGAGAAGTAGTGGCTTCGAGATTATAGAATAAGTTGCAAACCGCCCGGGTATTAAATGTTCCATATTCATAAATTGGTGTTTTTAGTATTTACTTTGAGACGTATAATTCACGAATCAGAAAAAATGAAGCTTACAAAGCCATTGGATTTATTATGAGGTACGAAAACTAGTATTCTAACTAAGTAACTTCAGACTGTTCAGATATGCTCTGTATCAAACTCATCTCACTACTGGAATATCCCAATTTTGCGAGGTCCAAAAAAATATACACGAGGGCCGTAACAATACCCTCGTAATAAAATATCAAATAACGAGGGCAATCTACAGCCCTCGTTAAAAATAATGTAGTTACAAGGGCCAAACAGAAGCCCTCGCAAAAACAAGTAGATGCAGGTTACTCACTAGGGCCTACATCTGGCCCTCGCGAATAACGGCCCAATAATTGCTAATTCGAGAGGGCTCCCAGATGACCCTCGCGAATAAGGATGCCTCAGCAACTACTAGCGAGGGTCCTATTTCAGCCCTCGTGAATAAAAGGCATATAAATTGAAAACCAAAAAACTTGTGTTAGCCTTAAATCTCCCACACTTTTTGGTCTTACCTTGTTCTTCCGCAGAAAATTGGTTAACTCCGGTATACCGTAAAGGATTCTCCCCAGAATTCGACTCCGACAGATAAATGACGGAGTCATCATCGGTCCCGGAGGAAAAAGTGTTAAAGAGTGTGTAACGGGTAATGTGTAATGTGTGTAATTCATAAATAACGTATTATATAATTTGGTGAAATGAATTTTCGAAATATCTACTAGAATGTTTAGTATATCGGTAAGCTCGTAGTGTGAGATAAGAAAGAGTTAATATCAGAAAAATTCGTTTTATGTTTTTATTTTTTCTATTGCCAAAAATGGTACATTAAATAATATTAGTAACTCGCCTAACGGGGTGGGTGGGTCGAGCAGGCAGGTTGATCAAGGTGGTGGCTCTAGTTACTCGTCTAACGGGGGACCGCGGCCCTTTGTTCAGGCCCAAGATGCGGTAAGTGTTGTCACTTCATCAGAGTCTAATATAAAGTGTCAATTGAAATAAAACTTAAATTCTTAATGCTTTCAGGGCTCTGCTCCATCAAGTCAGATCCAGGGAGTCGATCACGATGCTCGGCGTGAGTGGACGGATGCTGGGGCTGATGGGTGCCTACTAAGCAGTCCTTCGCTCTTCCCTGCACCAGAGAGTGCTCCTTCAGTTTTCCCTCCACCGGACGGTACTCCTTCCATCTTCCCTAATCCGGACAGCAATCCGTGATGGATGGAGACTATGCGTATGGGGCTCTTATATGTATATGCTATGTATAATGGTAGCTATAAATGTTGTCTATGCGGATATATGCATTGTGCTTTGTCGGTGTGTATGTCGATGTGTCGAGAATGTGGATGTGTGGATGTCGATGCTTTGTGTTTTATCGATGTGTCGATGTGTATGTCGATGTGTGGATGTCGAGATGTCGAGGATGTGGATGTTGATTGATATATATATATATGCTGTGTTTGCTGCTGTTGAAATTTGTTTGAAATTCATATTTAAAAGCTTTTTTTTGCTGAATATGCTTATTCGCGAGGGTTAAAGGGCCCTCGTAAAAAACCACAGGGCACAGCTATTCGCTAGGGTCAGACAGCCCTCGTAAAAAACCACAAGACACAGCTATTCGCTAGGGCCACAAAGCCCTCGTGATTAGAAGGCTATTCGCGAGGGCCACCTGACCCTCGTTATTAGCAGACTATTCACGAGGGCTACGTGGCCCTCACGATTAGCTGTGGGCCGGCTCCTGCGCGCGCCAGGGAATGTGGGCCCCACATTCTTTTCGCCAGGGCTGGGCGACCCTCACGATAAAGCTGCCAGGCCAGCCAATCGCGAGGGCATAATAAAACCTTCGCGATTAACTATTCGCGGGGGCCATGCCCTCGTGTTCTGTCGTTATTTGCGGGGAGCGGACGCGAGCACCTATTCACGAGGACCGGCCCTCGTGAATAGTAAATCACTAGGGTTTCTGCCTTTATCATGAGGGTTTTCAGCCCTCGGTATTGAGGGAGATTCCCATAGTGTCTGGTCTCTGAAATACTATATTAAATATAGTTCACAAACTTAACCTGTATCAAGAGCCCTTTCTCTACGTCTTGTCTTAATTTTTATCTTTTAGTCCATGCGTTTACATATATAAATATATCCCATACATGTATCTTTTAGTTAAAATAAGAGAGAAACTGTATTGGATATATTTAGCAGCAGCAGCAGAGATAAAGAGGCACGTCCGCATGTGACTAATTACTTGTAGTTAATTTCCAGCGGCAAACTTGGCCTTGAGAAATTTGGTAAACTCGACCACCTCCTCCGTCTCCGGCAGGAGGGCCTTGACAGCGGGGACGGCGGCGAACCTCTCGCTCCACTTGCTGAGGAGCGGCGTGGCGGCCTCGTCCAGCAGGGCGATGCCATTGAGCCGCTCGGTGGCCCAGAGCGCCGGCAGGAAGCAGCCGAGCGTGAAGTCGAGGAGGCCCGGCGCTTCGTCGCGGCCGGAGAAGAAGGCCGCGCCGCAGCTGCGGGCCGCGAACGCCTCCTCCAGGACGAGCAGCGCGGCGCGCGCGTCGGCGGCGGCCCCCGCGTGGGCCTCCGGCGAGGGCGCCATTGAGGCGGCGTCCAGCGCCGGCCAGAACCTGTCGTCGACATACACGGTCCAGAAGCGGTGCATGGCGCGCTCGTAGGGGTCCTTGGGGAGGACGGCTGCGCCGCCGCCGGCCGCCGGCCAGGCCTCGTCGGCGTACTGCGCGATGACGGCGGATTCGCAGACGGCGCGGCCGCCGGGGAGGAGCAGCACGGGGATCCTCTTGTAGACGGGGTTGGCGGCGAGGAGGCGGTCGCTCTTGCGCGGCTCGAAGCGCTCCTCGACCAGCTCGTACGCCACCCCGCGCAGCTCCAGCGCCATGCGCGCGCGCATCGTGAACGGGCTCAGCCGGCCGCCGAGCAGCTTCACCTCCGCCGCATCGCCGCCGGCCGCCGCCATGGCCACCAATCTTTCTCTGCTTCGTCGGACTCTTGCTCTGATCACTCATGGATTCTGCCCGGCTATTTAAGGGAGACGAGAAGAGAAGCAGAGAGCGGCGAGCGGCGGCTGCTCGTACCGGAGTTGGTGCGAGCTAACTCGTGTAGCTATACCTTACGGCACGTGGCCGGCACGAATCTTGGCAAGGGATCATCTCCATGAGGACGGCCCACATCTCGCCACGTCATCTAGGGCCGCCTGCTCGCTACGCATGCACCCAATGAGGCAGCGACACAAAGCCCAAGCCCCAAGCAGTCTAGAATTTTTTAAAATTTTATTTCAAAAATAAAAATTAAATAAATAGACATCTCTCGTCATTCCATCTGATGGGTTATAAATTCCGCTAGTCCAATAGATGGATTTTATATAACCCACAAGATAAATGTGCAAGATTTAGGCTTAACGAATAACTAGAAAAACATGTCGGTCTTCTAGTAGATACCGAGATTCACGGGTAAATTGGATCTAGTCGAAGAGTCAAGCTTAACGATCCGACTACTAACCTTGTAAGAATATAAACTCACAATCGCTAAACCAACAAACCTACTCGTTATCAATAACGCCAAAAACCCGATTGACTTGATCACAAAGGTCGAATTCTGCAAGTGATCAAAGAACAAACAATAAGTAAGATAGACACAATCTTTAAAGGCAACGTATTCAGTACAAATGTCCATTAGGTGCTAATATGCTAATAATAGATCTGATCAATCAGATTCATGAGAAGCCGCTCAGATCTGAAGAGGTGAAAGCCCTTTTTCTCACTTAAACACTTTCACAAAAAAAAACTGACTTTCTAAGTGGGAAAGGGGCTTTCACCTCTCTGCATCTGAGCCACTCCTCATAAATATGATGACCCAAATCTGTTGTTAGCATGTTAATACTCAATGAACATTAGCACTAGAAATGTTGCCATCTTTAAATTACAAATAGGGATGAAGCACACGATATAAAGGTGAGATTTTGTCTCTCGTGTTGGATGGTCTAGTTGACACACGCAATAAGAGGAGGGACACACATGGGTTCTATTAAAACACAACAAAACCTGAGTTTAAAAAAGACGGCTACACAATATATCACAGGAGGGATGACTGTGAGGGAATGCTGGACGTCTAGGGTTTACCTAGGATGTCCACCACATGGGCCTGCCCGACACGCTTAACTAGGTGACGTAACACCTTGTTTCAATGATTTTCATTACTCCAGGACGAATTTTAAGGTGAGACCAGATCCGTTGAAAAGCTTAGCTCTTAAGCTTTTTGTAGTGTGATAGAACGTTGAAAACGGACATCGTATGTGGATTGGATGTCCATTTAAAGTTTTGCTACGCATAGATGGTCGAACCTAACTCGTGGATGAATTGAGCTTTCTCTTAGACCGGTCTTGGAGCAACGTGACTTGTATGACCTGAGTGAGTGGAAAAGGCGAAGATACACCTTTCTTAAATGCCAAATGTGGGTGGCGGGCCAAGGTGACGGCCGAAGTGATGGAGACGTTGGTGTCATATCCGGAAACCAACTGTGTAATCGATTAAGTTAAGGTTGTGGTCGATAATACCATACCGATGAAACCATCATAGTAGACGTAAACAAAGTAGAGAATGCCGTGAATCGTCACCAACTTATCACCGCCATAGTGAAAGTTGGGAAAGGAGTGGCGGTTACATCCATGTGGGCGATGTCCTTGTCACCACCATTGCCGTCATGAGGTGTGTGCCCTTGATCTTTGGCCGCCCACCGTCGGTTGAGATTGGCACGCCAGTGAAGTCATAGAGGGAGGAGAGGGAAGGAGAAGAGACTTAGGTGAGAGTGCGTCTACGTGAAGTGAACTATTGGATGGGATCATGGATGATCAGATGAGAACATAGGCAGAGAGTACTTAGCACATTGATCCCACTGGACATGTGCTACTATTTGGAATGACCGTACAGTATTCCAGAAAGTGTCACACGATGATTAGTATCCGATCAGGAATCAAGTCACTACCAAATAGCATCGCGAATTTATGGTAAAAAAAATGTGGTAATTGGAGAAACGAGAAGAAAAGAATGTAGCAAAATCTGAGAACCTTGGAGTGATCGCTGCATTCATACCCCCCTGAAACTTTGATCTCTTGATCTGTGTCTGATTCTGTTCGTTTGGAGAATAGGATGATCACAGGTTAATTGGCAATGCCATGCTTGAGAGTGACAAATCCTTAAATCCTCCGCAAAACCATAGGATCTAGAGTACAAGTAGCAACTAGTTCTTCCGATGGAATGCATGGGCAGTGCGTGGGCTCATCAGCGCCTCTTGGCGAGCTGGAAGGTGCGCTTCAAGAACTGGCTGGCGACCTCGTCGTCGCGGTGGCACAGCACGCGGAGGATGGTGTTGGGGTCGGCGGAGTCCCACTGCCTCGTCGGCGCCGGCGGCGCCGGCGGATCGCATGCGGCGGCGCCGAACGCGTCGATGAGGAGCTCGGTGGGGCGGGCCATGAGCTCGACGACGCCCTCCGCCGTGTCGGCCTCCCGCGCCACCACCTCCTCCGGCACGAGCCCCTCCCCGCAGGTGCAGAACGCGCGCCTCAGGCTCCGGAAGTCCTCCTCCACCATCGCGTGGTCCGCGCGCGCGAAGCTCCGGTCGTTGCCGCCGGCGAGGAGAACCATAAGGAACGCGGCGAACGACGCCTTCATCACCTCCCGCACCGCCACCGGCTGCGCGCGGTCGGCGAGCACGGACACCAGGAACGACAGGTTCTGCCGCAGCGCGCGCAGCGCCGGCCGGATGCGCGCGTCGGCTACGCCGCGGACGTAGAGCCCGTGGTAGAAGGAGTGGCGCGAGTCGAGGAAGACGAGCCGGTGCGCGGCCACCTCCGCGACGTGGGCGATCGCGGACTGCGCCGCCGCGCGCGAGCCTCCGAAGTAGGCGGCAGCCGCGGCCGCGCCGGCGGCGGAGGCGGCGAAGGAGGCGGCGCCGCTGCCGCCGCCGCCGCGGGGCGCCGAGGAGAGCGCCGTGTCGACGGTCTGCAGCTGCGCGAGGACGAAGTGGAGCGTGTTGAGGCGGACGTAGAGGCGCTGCGTGCCGCGGCTGATGGACGGCCGCGGGTTGTGGTGCGAGCCGCCGCGCGGGCTGCCCTCCGGGGCTTGGCACGACGGCAGCAGCGCCTTCTTCCACAGACGGAAGAAGCCGGAGTCCTGGTTGCACCTCGTCAGCGGCGGCAGCGGAGGGAGATAGCTCTCCTTGGACCCTGTGATTTCACCATACTAAGCTTAATATGCCGTCGACGTACGTCACATTTCATGATATTATTAGTCATTACATCTCGTTCTAATTTTGGATTCCTCTCATGTATTTTGGGAAAAACTGTAGTTTTAATGGAAAAAATATCTTACACATAAGTGTACAGGCATCTAAATTCTAATACCATGCATGTCATCACCTAGAGGATTCTCTCTTTTAAGCCATTGTAAATTTGTAATAGCTTAATTGGCCCTAGCTACATGACGTTTTTGAAAAGTTATCTTTTTTGTTTAATCTACGTAGACATTTTAAGAATTTCAAAAAAAGTACTCCCTCCGTTTTTTTTTGTTTGACACCTTTGACTTTTAGGCACGTCTTTGACTATTCGTCTTATTCAAAAAATTAGTGCAAACATGGAAAAAAAGTCATGTTTAAAATACATTTATTGATAAAACAAATCATAACAAAATAAATGATATTTACATAAAATTTTTGAATAAAACGAGTGGTCAAATGCCCGTCCAAAAGTCAAAGGCGTCAAACAAAAAAGAACGGACGGAGTAGTTATTAAGTATAAAGTAATCAACATTTCTTTTAGTATTTTTTAAATATAAATCTTTTGGGACTGACTCCCTCACAAGTGACTGGATCCATATAGGGTTGCCCAGTCAATTTTCTGGAACGTTGGATCTCAATCCAACTGTCCAGATCTCCCCACCTCTCTCTTTTCTCCCCCTCCCTCTTATAATGTATGCTATACGAAGTTATTACGCCCCTGGCTCCGGCGGCGGTCCGCCGCCGCCGCCCTCATGAACCCACCCAACCACCGGTCCTCCACTCTCCAACCCTCAATCTAAGCCCGAGGAGCACTGAGGACCCTGAACCCCCAAACACTAATCCCTAACCCAAGCGGCGCCGGCGGCCGGAGACGAGGAAGATGGCGACGTAGCTACCGAAGACGATGGCCAAAGGTACATGTGCTCCCCTCCCTCCCTCATCCCCCTCCGAATTGCCTGCAATGGCGAAGAACAAGGCAGTCGTCTGGGCGGGTGAACTGCAGCCCATGCGACTGCCAAGGAGCAAAACTGAAATCTTTTACGTCTATAAAGTTTCTTAGTATAATTTAACATAAGAACTTTTGAAAAAGCACAAAAAAGATTGAAAGTACCATGTTTTTTAAAATTTTATTGTTATGTTTACACAACACAAATAAAAAATTGTACAAGACAACATTAGAGCAATTGTGATCGAAAAAAAGCCTGCTAAGCATGATATGTAAAGGACTATCCGACTATGCGATGGCATTTACAAAATATTGACCCTTCAATTTCAAATTGTTGCACAAAGCATCTCCATAACTCTATTGTGATATCTCTCCTTTCCCCCTCTAATGGATGGGATAGTGTTACGTGGCCGAGCACGGCTCACACAGGCCTAGCCACCAAAGGGGGGAGGGGGCTAGGATGATGTGGGAGGGACATAGACACGATAATTTGGAAAAAGAGGGGTTTTTATCAAAGGTGCATAAAAGAGAGTACGAATGGGGTAAAAAAACACAATCATCAGAACAAGTTCCTGTTTGGACGGAAGTGGTTTGAACTTGTAGTACAAAAAATGAGGATTAAAAACAATTGTGCATGTGTTAGTATTACCGCATGACGCAACGAAAGAGATGTAACCCTGGAAGATTGACTCAAGGCCGTTGACGAGCTCCTGAACTAAATCGTCTTTAGCGCTCGCGGGGATCTCGGAGAACTCGTCAACGGTTGCCTTGGCCACCTTCATCAACTCCATCGCAGATCTAGCAAAGGGCTCCTCCTTGGACTTTGGTATCCAGCTCTACAAGCAAAACACACAAAAAATTCCAATGGAGAAAATGATAAAAAAAAAAAGTTTGGGATTATCTATACGTCAATGAGTCACCTAAAAAGGTTAAAAAAACTCACCGCTATTATAGGCCATCATATTTTAATCCAACCGCTATGATTTTTCTTTCCTTTCAATACAAAAACACCCTCTCCGACCACACACACAACCTTATATTGTTCCCCTTCTTATTCCCAATCCAACCCATCGTTGTTTGCACCCTTGACCTCCTATGTTGTCACCCCCCTCCCCCCCCCAAAAAAAAAAGAATACATCAGCTCCTTCACATCTCATTGCTTCATCACCCATCTTCCACCCCCTTTCTCTTTTCTTCTGTTGGATTGCTTTGGACGCATACACCACCGTATCCACCTCCACTATATAGAAGGACCATTTGATTTGTCTAGAGATGGTCGAGACTTGTCATAGTAGAGGTTTGTATTTAATCTTTGTCATCCATCAATTTTCAACCCTCTAGGATGGAATAGAACAATTTGTTAGCTCAAGAGGCTCCATAGTTACAACAGAATAGAACAACCGCAATTAGTGGCGCCCTCGCCACCTCTTTGCTCCACCCCTCCTCGCGCCACCATGCAACCCCAACCACTCTAAGGCCCTGTTTGTTTGAGCTTGTTGAGTTGCAGCTTCTCTAAAAGCTGCTTCTGGGAAAAGCCACAAAAAACTAGTTTCTGAAAAAAGCTCAGATCACAGTACAAATTGGGCTTTTTGTGGCTTTTGACTTCTTTGAAGGGGGTTCCAAAAGCTGGCTGTTTGCCCAACGCTACGCCGGCGCCCTCCAGCCACCTATGACTTTGGTGCTGTCACAATGCTTCGTGCATCGCTGACAGTTAACTTGAACATTAATCTAAACCTGAGCCCTAACCTAGCGGCAAGAGAGGAGGAAGACATGACTGGCGTGACAGAGCAATCGGTGGAGACAATTCGAGTAAAATCCCTCTAATCTTAGTCGAGTTATTTGTAGCAAATAAAAAAAAAATGAACTTGGACATCACGAATGTGTTCAATCACCTCAGTTTCTTTGGCTCGGTGGAGGCAGTCGTTGCCAATCCTAAGCCATTCGTCCATCCAGGTCTTGAGCAAGCCCATCACGACGGACTCCACCTCGTAGGGCTCCATGTCGCCGACGACGGCCTTGGCGCGGTCGTCTTGGCAGTCCGCCGCGTCCTCGGCCGTCATCTGCGCCAGCGCCTTCTCCAGCCTGCTCGCCGAGTGCAGCACGCGGACGAGCTCCTCCGTGAGGATGGTGACCTTGGACAGGTACTTCCTCAGCACGACGCCGAAGCAGCCGTGCAGGGTGACCGCGGCCACCGCCACCGGCGCCGGGTGCCACCGCCGCAGCACGGGGCTGAAGCTCCGGCGCTCGGACAGCGCGAGCTGCTCCGTGTCTCCGGCGAGCCGCATCAGGACGGCGCCGGGGTCGTTCCCGCGGCCGATGATCACGCCGTCACCCTCTTCCATCCCATTCTCCAATATCTGAAACGAGATCGTGTCAATGGACACGATCAGGTTAAAGAGGAAGTATATATGTATGATCTACTTCATACTTTGGTGAAGGCGTTCTTCATCGAACACCTGACGTAGTAATCGACGCGATCGCCGGCGAAGTTCCCGGTGCTGGCGTACTCACGGTCGGCGACGATCTTGCCGGCGGCGAGAGCCAGGGAAAGCAGGATCTCCATGCCCTCCATGGCGGCGCCGCCGGCGGCCTTCTCGTACCGGTCGTGGTACTCCAGCAGCCGCTTCTCAGACCACTCCTGCATCGCCCTGAGCGCGCTGAGAAGAACCCTCGCGTACACGGGGTCGCGGCCGCCTTGCTTCGCGTCGGCCGCCACATCGGCGAGCACGGCGAGCGCCGCGGCGGCGAGGTCCGGCTCGACCTGGCCGGTGACCACGTACTGCTGGAAGAACGCCCACGCGAAGCACACGTTGTGCACCGGTCTGGTGATGCCGAGGGTCGGCCATGTCTTCTTGATGAGCTCGAGTAGCTCGTCGACCTCGTCCAGCACGACGGTGCACTCCCTCAGGTCGAAGATGGTGTGGAGGAGGGAGGTGTAGAGGAGCACATTGAGCGGGTAACCATTGGCCCAGTGGCACGCGTCAGCGGCGCCGCCGCCGCCGGCGCGCCAAGCTAGGGCGTGGACGGCGTTCGTGAGGGAGCGCATGGCGTCGGAGCTCTTGCCCGTGTCGATGGCTCGGATCTCCGTGGCGCGCATGACCTCGCGGAAGCGGAGCACGGCGGCATTGAGGCGGTCTAGGGGGAGGGAGGGGTGGAGGATGAGGCCGGCCTCCAGGAGCTTAATCTGCCTGAACTGCCACTGGTGGTACTCCTCGCCGTCGGCGAACTCCGCCGGCTTCAGCTGCCGGAGGAGCTCCAGCGGAAGGACAATGGTCTCGGGCCTCCTGCCCACCTGGCCGAGGACGGCACGCATCAGCGTCCGGCGAAGCCGCGCGTCGCTCTGCTCGGAGACCAGCATCTGCTGCCGCATGATCTCCGCCGATGTCATCGGCCGCCGCCCCCGGCCGGGGGAGGCCGGGCCCGAGGTCTGGCTCAGCGTGCGCACCATCATCGGCTGCGCCGCCGACGACGACCGCCTCGCCTTGAGCCCCAGTGCCCTCTTGACCCGGCTTCCCGTGACGCCGCCGCCGCCGCCTCTCGTCCCGCCGCCCGCCACCGGCGACGACGGCTCCGCCTCAGCTGCGCCGCCGCCCCGTGGGCCGGTGCTCGAGGACGACGCGGGGCCGGACGAGCGGCACGACATGAAGAAGATCTCGTACGCCGTCTCGCGGAGCTCCACGGGGCCGAGCGCGTCGACGCGGCCGAAGGGGCAGTCGAGGTCGGCCGTGGCGAAGTCGAGCTCGGTGACGTCCGACGACCGCGTCGCCGACGAGCTCGCGGAGGCGGCGGCGGAGCGCGAGCGCTGGTGGCGCCCCATGTTCGCCTCACCTCCAGCGACGTCGCCCCGTCCGCGCGATGGAGAGGCGGGAGAGAAGCCTGCAAAGAATCAGAAGTTGGGAGGCGGCATGCGCATATTTAGGTGAACCATATTTAGGTGAACTATTTTGATGCCGGGGTTCGAGGCGAACCAGGAGCTAGTGGGAAGGAAATTTGGAAGGACCCGGGTCCTTCCCACATGTGAAGGACCCTGCCCACCGAGCAACACGTGGTCCTCCAGTCCTCCTTTCTTCTTCTTCCTCCCCTATCCCCTCCTCTCTCTTCTCTCTTTCTTCCCCAATGGCTGACCACGAGCTTGGCGGCGGCGGCGGCGCCGCGGTGAGCTTGGCCGGCGACGAGCTAGGCGGTGCAGCAGCGGGCTGGACATTTGGAAAGGAGAACGAGAAGGAGGCACCGCGCCGCGCCGCCAAGCTCGCTGCACTGCGCCAACGCCGCCGCACCGCCGGCCGGGGCGGAGGAAGGAGGCGGCGGGGGCGGGGAGGGCGCGCGAGGAAGGAGCGGCGAGTGGAGTGGAGGGGGCGCGACCGCGCGAGTGGAGGGGCTATCCTGTCGGGTTGGGGCCCCGACGGGATATCGTTCCCTAGTCGCCCCCTTTTTGATTTTGGAAGGACCCAAATTTCCTTCCGAGCTAGTGAGCCACAGTTGCTGGCTTGTAGGTTGCTTCTTTCCCGGTTGATTTCCGATGTAATGTATGGCAACGAAATTGGATTTCATTCATAATTATGTTTCGCATATACTGCACATACAAATCAAATTTTAAGATTGAGAAGTGAACTTGAATTTTTGGTTTTGAATTTGCTAAGGTATATATTACGCATAAAAACAAATTAAATTTTGAGACAGAGGAGTGGCATATACCCAAGTTGAATTTTTGGTTTTGCATTTGTTAAGTTTCTTTGATTTTTATTTCTTCAAAAATGCAAAGACAACCTAATGTTGTTTGGGTTTTGCTATTCATAGATTGACATTTTTCCCAAATCGAAGACAACCGTTTTGTGTTACTATTGAATTAGTTGGATTCCCACGTGTTACACGGAATCCTAGAGGTCAGAGGTGATTTAGATTCTAAATCGTGTGGCGAATATCGGTTTTCTTTTGGATATGTAGATTTCATTTGTGAATGAAATTGATTCGTTACAAGTTATCCATTGCATCACAAGTATACCCATAGGTTTCATGCTGCAAAAAATAGATACGAAATAGATAAAAAATATTATATAGGATTTCCTCATAGGTGACTGGGTCTCATAGGGGTGTCCAAGCAATTTTCTAGGCCGTTGGATCTATATCCAACGGCCCAGATCTCTCCTCTCTCTTTACTCCCCCTCCCACCAGCGTCTCTCTCTCCCCCATGTGTGCGCCCCTCCTTCACCCCTGCTGCCACCGTCGCCAGCTGCTCCTCCGCCAACTCCCTCCTGCCGCCGTGCCACCCAACCCACCCTAACTCGGCTGGCGCCTTCACCCCGCCACTGTCGCCCCAACTGCCTTCACCCCTCCCATGGCTCCAGGCCTTCGGCGGTGCCTCTGCCACCGCCCTCACTCCATCCCCAACAAACTGCCAGACCACCGCCTCCCCCGGCCATCCCTCTAAGCCTAGGGGCACGAAGATCCCCACCCCGAACCCTAACCCTAACCATAACCTGGTGGCTCATGGCAGCAGCACGCAACGGAGGGGATGACGGCGGCGCCGCCGGCGAGGAGGAAGATGGCGACGCGAAGCAGGTGCTCTCCCCCGCTCTCTCCCCCTCTCGCTAACCCCTCACCCCAAATTGCTTGCTCCGGAGGCAGGGGAAACAGTCGCCTAGGCAAGTGAACTGGCGTCCAGGCGACTGCCAGTGAGAAAATCCGATATTATATACACTTATTCATAGCACACACATAGTCCTACTTAAATCAAATGAGATCACGACAAAGGCTTATAACTACAAGGCAAATAATTATCAGATGGGGTCAGGACTAAAAGATTGATAACAACACGGCAATAATTTCTGCGTAGCCAGCCTCTGTACGCCACAATCATCACCTAGTGTGATCTCATTACATCTTATAGCTTGGACATCTGACATCCAAGATCATCTTTTCACTTGTCGCAACACTAGTCAAGGGCTTAACGTGAGCAAGTAATCATCTAGATAGAGCAGCGATTTTGGTCCTCTTTGATAAGAGTGGAAAGCTGGTTAAAGTTGGTTAAGATTAAAATTTAAAAGTTTAAACCTCCTTGAAAAGCGACTCAAGAAGAATAATAAATATATTATAACATGTAAGACCAACGTCAATCAAAATCGTGATAGCACAAAGATCCGTCACGAACTATTTAATATAGTATAAATAAAAAAAACTTCACCAAAAACTACGATAACACATAATAAACACCCCAACACATGAATTATCTAAACCGCAACTTCTGGACAAATGCTCCAAAAAGTTGTCACATATGCTTTTTTGCTATTTGTTGAAAAAGAAATTAAAATGAGCTGAAAGGGGAAGGAATGTCAAAATAGTAAGGGGACAGTGTAGAGAGTGGCAAAATGGTAAAGCAAAGGTTGAGGCACACTCTAGAGAGTGGCAAAAAAAAAAGCAATTTTCACCCCAAAGACATGTCAAACATGGTATCTTATTATCCTTCTAAGTGGATTGTCCAAGCCGAGTAGTCATGCCACCGAGTAGTAAAACAAAAATACTTGTAAGATCTATCAACAAGATCCACCATCGTAAATATCCGAGCCAAGTAGTAACGCCACCATTACCCGAATTCACCACACTATTATCCGATCGACCGACCGAATCAATCGGATAGTGATTTGAATAGTTTTATGAATATTCAACTATTTTGACGGATAAGGATATGGATATGGATAATTTGGTGTGGATATAAATACGAATATGGAGCACTGATTATTCGGTGGATAAGTATTATCCAAGTTTTTGTTTGGATAATATCCGAATATAAAATATAGATATCATCTGAATGTATTTCTAGAATTTTTTATTGATAGTTTCCCAACTTTTAAATTTATTTTTTGAATTTTTAAATCTAGACTAAGTTAACAATATTAGTGTATAGATTTTCTAATGTTTTATTTTTACTAGTGTTATAAATTTTCACTTTTAAATTTAAATTTTGACCATATTATGTTAAAATTTGGAACATATTTTTGAAAATTAATTTTAACTATTCAACTAACAATATTTGTATCCTTGTCTTATCCGATCTATATCCACTCCATATTTGTAACCGATGTTATCCAGTATTATTCGAATTTGTATTCATATTCGACATATTCGTATTTGAATTTGTATCCGATTAAAAATACGGATATAGATATGGATAGAACGATATCTAACATTATCCGATCTGATCACATCCCTGCATGAAGGTACAGCCTCCGTCTCTTGTACAATATTGCGTGTTATAACGTCAAATGTGTGAATATATTGTATTGACTCAACTTCTACCTAATTCACCCACAATATGGCTTGTAATTTCTGAAGGTACAGCTTCCCGCCTCCGTTTCTTTAAATATGCAGCACTCTCCATCACTTCTCGATGGTGGCATATATGTAAGGCAAAATATGTTATGCAAACCACTGTTTTCGTGTAAACCCCGTGAAAACCATATATAAAAGTTTTGTAAATTCATAAAAAAAATACTGAAGATAGGTATGTGCATAAACTACATCACCACCAAATCTCAAGTCTAAACTCAACATCGTTTGAAAGAAATTTATGATGTAGTTTGTGCACATACCTATCTTTAGTAATTTTTTTACGAATTTACAAAACTTTTATATATGGTTTTCACGGGGTTTGCACGAAAACAGTGGTTTGCACTACATATTTCGCCTGTATGTAAATCCCTCGCGCACCAAATGAATGTAGTAAAATCATGAATTGTGATCGGTGTGTATCCAGGTTAACACATATCATGGCAAATTTATGAACTTGGTATCAATCCGCAAGCAACTAATCATACCTAAGCAGTAGAGAAAACACAATATCTGGGGTAGCTCCGTAGCTAGCAGGGCGGCAAACTTGCATGCCCCAATACATCAAGCGCCCCTAGGCCTGTTTGTTTCAGCTGCAGCTTCTCTAAAAGCTGCTTCTGGCTTTTGACCCTGAGAAGCTAGCTTTTCCAGAAGCTACATTTGCAAAAGCTGGACCTGTTTGGCAACCATGCTTCTGGCTGTTTTGGTTATCAGCCTTTGAGCTGTATTGATGTGTAATGTCTTTATTGATAGTTTCCCAACTTTTAAATTTATTTTTTGAATTTTTAAATCTAGACTAAGTTAACAATATTAGTGTATAGATTTTCTAATGTTTTATTTTTACTAGTGTTATAAATTTTCACTTTTAAATTTAAATTTTGACCATATTATGTTAAAATTTGGAACATATTTTTGAAAATTAATTTTAACTATTCAACTAACAATATTTGTATCCTTGTCTTATCCGATCTATATCCACTCTATATTTGTAACCGATGTTATCCAGTATTATTCGAATTTGTATCCATATTCGACATATTCGTATTTGAATTTATATCTGATAAAAAAATACGGATATAGATACGGATAGAACGATATCCAATCTTATCCAATCCGATCACATCCCTGCATGAAGGTACGGCCTCCGTCTCTTTGTACAATATTGCGTGTTATAACGTCAAATGTGTGAATATATTGTATTGACTCAACTTCTACCTAATTCACCCACAATATGGCTTGTAATTTCTGAAGGTACAGCTTCCCGCCTCCGTTTCTTTAAATATGCAGTACTCTGCGTCACTTCTCGATGGTGGCATATATGCAAATCCCTCGCGCACCAAATGAATGTAGTAAAATCATGAATTGTGACCGGCGTGTATCCAGGTTAACACATATCATGGAAAATTTATGAAATTGGTATCAATCCGCAAGCAACTAATTATACCTAAACAGTAGAGAAAACACAATATATCTGGGGTAGCTAGCAGGGCGGCAAACTTGCATGCTCCAATACATCAAGCGCAACTAGTAAACCATAAGGACGCAAAATGATTCCCTAACACGGTCAGGTTTCGACTACTACGCTCATTATTCCATAGCAAAGATTACTAAGAGAGAACGACTTGCGGCACAAAACTTTGTTCGATATTAGCACTTCCAGAAATGTATCAGGTAAGTTACAGAAGGGGGCATAAGGTACAACCATCTCAGTGCACCAAACCAACGTCAGTTAGTAAGCAACGGAACTCGTCACATATTGATACAAATGGACAGGCACATTCAACACAAAGCATTGTCAATCATTACACACTAGCCCTTCCAACAACCTCGAATTGCTAATTCTGAGGGCTGATTGAGAAGGGATGAAGACCTGGGACAATGAAGACAAGTTCAAATTCAAATTGGGTTGACTCGATGTGAATGTGACAGATCCTTGCATCCAATAAGAATTAATAACTTCAGAGTTGTCATTTGTTACATGCGCCAAACGACTAATAGCCTTTCTAAACCGCCAAACGACTAATAGCCTTTCTAAACTAACTGGTTTGCATCTGGTCAATTACAATCTTACTGGTCAGGCATCTGACCCATCTTCCACAACCCTCCGCCGACAGACTAGGTACTGTGGAATGCATCGGACCAGGAAAAATTCCGGAAACATCAGGATGGAATCATACCTGACTTGTGCTGCATGTTGGCATTATGGAGATCCCTCCGAATCGGTTGGAATGAGCCTTTTGAGTCTATCAAAAACTCATCACCATGACACCCCACTGGCAATATCCCAAAGACACCACAGCAAATCCCCATCGGCAGCAACAACACCCCATGGACAAATGCCACCTAAGCTCCCGTTGACAACTTCCACCGCAGCCACAGCACCTATTAACAACTGCAGACAACCCCCATTGAAAACTGCCATCAATCGATCGCCTGTCAAAAGTCAAGACATTGAGTGCTGCTCCCACTGAGGCTCTTGTCGTCAACCAGGTGAGCTACCATTTTCATCAACACTGGTGGCCCATTAACATCCTCACATCCATAAATCCAAGCATCTAAATCAACTCAATGGTAATCCACATTTATTTCCAGTCAGGAGATCACCAATATCCTCACCACAGCTCAGGCCAACATTTTCTAAAGACTGACTTGTAACTATCAAACTTCCTGATGTGTTTCACTCCTTATGTGTCCATTACTTTTGTAGCTGCTTCCAAACAGAATTTCTAATTGCCTTGAGAGTTTCATTTCCATGATGTAAAATTGTAAGACGTTTTTGCAACCAAACAGAAAAATGAAATTAGAGAGCAATTTTAATTTCAATTAAATTGCGGCACCCATTCCACATGGCCAATTCAATTCCGTAAACTGAACAGACCATTATAGACAATGGATTCACTGGGAACATGGCCGAGGATAGCTGTCCACAGCTCAATATTCTCCTATTGCAATTAAATAATTTTAATGTTTGTATCCTTCCCAAATATTGCACCTCTTAATACGGATCCTGGATTTTATATTTTGAGGATATAATACCACGTTTAGTTGGAATAGATTTTATCATGAAATTAGACTTTCCTTCCAATGAGATCCCAGAATAGCTGACAAACCTCCAACGCATCATTTACTGAACATTGTCAAGAAATCAACTGTCAGGTGACATTCCCAAATATATTGACAATCTGACATCAGTAGTATCTCTCAGATATGTTATTTAGAATGGCAAATGGAAAATCTTTGGATTTTGGACGTAATAGACAATCAAGTTTGTAGCAAGTCCTGGAAATTAGGCATATTTGATTTCACTGATAGCAAATCCTGGGTAATTGTTGTATCTGGTATCAGAGTCATTACATGTAATACAAGATATCTGTAAGGGTTGATGCCATGACAATCCCAGCATCTCCAAATTGATGAGAAGTTTAACAGACTACAAAAGTTTGGAGCAGTTTATTTGCTTAAATAAAGACTTTTTAGAACTTGAGTTGCTTGGCCGCTTAGCTACTACTGTTGTATTAAAGGCAATATATTTTAGCATAGTAAGCCTCAGCATGTAGATGTTATATGTACCATGACAACAAAAGGAAGCCACAGATAATTTCACTTATACATGCGCCAAAGAGGGGGAAGGGGGGAGCAGTGGAGCACGTACGAGTGTCTTTCCAAAAATATAGGTGCAGATTTTTAATCTGCAGATTAAACTAGACTACAGTTAGCATATTAATTTTTAATATGCATGTTAAACTTATAGCTACGATACAGTTTTCTACAGGTATAACTCATGAACTAATTTTCTACTTTCTATGCAACTCCATTATCCCCCACATCATTTTAGCAACGCATGTATAAGGTGTTAAACTTGGCGCTGAAGCGCTTAAGGATGGCATGGTGTAGCACATAGGTGCATCTTAAACCATGTTCATAGACCTAGAAAACAAGCAGAGAAAAAAAGGGGAAGAATAGCGAATCATGCTAAGTGCCTAAGTGTTTTGAGAAAGTCTGGTATTATGATGAAACTCATAATGCAGCAACTTTTGTAACAAGCCACAAAAGATTATTATACCAATAAGGTTAGAATGGTGTTTTTACTTCTCTGTGATGCAGCTTTCACCACTAATTTTACTATCATATATTTGTGGAAAACATGAACAATGCAAATTACAAAAATACTCTTATGAAAAAACTACATATCAATCAATTATATATTATGTGGCTAATCTAGACATTTGGAACATATTGCTGATCAAAATCGACAAGGTTTGAGTGAGTGCATTCCATGATGGTGCCATGTTTTTGCTTCTAAAGTATATCATTCATTAAATCTATAAGGAATGAAGCTAGGTATAGTCTTATGGGAGTCACTAGGGCAAGTACCACGTTCAAAAACATTTGACAAAAACTTGAAGACAGTGAATCTTTGTTACCACATACCACCATCTTGTAGCACAGCACAAGATCCTCGAGAAAATGAAGGCACTTATAAACCTAGTAACTTGAATTCAGTGTCAACGCTTCAAGATTGGAACTTGTCATCAGCTCATCAAGCAAAATCTGTGCCTTTCCCATGCTCTTTTGAGATTGCAGACATAAAAAAACCACCGCTTGGACATGCTCTAAAAAGGAATAGCATCCCATGCGACCTGTACAGAAAGGAAATGTAGGAGGAAGGACAATTATTTTACTTGCCATATGCCTCGACTATGTACTCTACTGTTTCTACCTGTACATCATTCATTAAGTAGCATCACAGATTTCTCTGTATTTATACTACCTTAGATATTAGAGCTACCAGCTTGCTGCTGTAAGCTCTTGTTAGTGCTGCTCACATAATAGCAAATTTAATGCCAAAAGACCGGAAGGAGTCTATAGCTATTGCCTCTACTATGCTTGTTTGTCCATCTACATACCAAATCTCGGAAATATACTCAAGCTTCATCATATACTCCAAGTATGTAACATTCCAGTGAACTACCCTTGAACAAAGACTGTCAGAAGCAGCTACAGCATAGAAAAACACTTCATTCAAGTTTCAGGATTGGCATCTGTTGCAACTTGCAAGCCGTTGATGTTAAATGATAGTACGACATAATACCTTAACTCCAAGGTGAGCTAGAGTAGATGAGCAAGCACAGCACCACAGATCAACAACCACCAAATACTAAACATTTCAAATTTAGCACAACAGAGGTATTGCATAAATACTACTGTCAAACACAAATATGTTTCTATAGAATAGAGATACTGAGATACAGCTAGATAAGTTTGACCATAAGCAGTGAAGCTACTCTAGCTTTAAAACTAGAGATGAAGCAACCTGAAACTCCACTCATGACAAAGCACACCAAACGATAAACTAAATTTGAAAAATAAAGCATTCTGAAGATACTGCTACTCCATATATAGCTACTTATTGACGAGTTGTTCTACTAGATAAACCACAAAAGGTTCAAGCATTCCAACCGGGAGAAATACTGATTTAAATTTAACCAGCAAATGGGCGATCTTCAGAGGCCAAGAGCAATCAGAGAGGCCAGATAAACAATCATACATAGACTGCCCAGATGTGCTGGTTCATTTCATACACTCTAGTTGCCTGTCTTACTGAGCAACCCTAGGTTGCATGCCACCATAACCGCTGCCATAATTTGATTGGCCTTCAGAAGCTCCATTGACTGAACCACCAAATCCTCCACCTTGTGAAGGATCAGCCCAGGCACTTGGATACCCAGAGTTTCCATTCCCGCTTCCATATCCAGCACCATACCCAGATGCTCCACCAGTAGCAGGGTTACCAGTACCATCTCCCCGGCCTCCATAAGCCCCATATCCTCCATGGTTACCATATGACCCATCTCCTCCATATCCACCATATCCATAACCCTGGTTCCCATAGCCCGCAGCTGCACCAGGGGCCTGACTAGTGGGTGCATTGCCACCAGCAGAAGAGCTGTTCCAAGCACCATAGCCAGCATTGCCACCATAACTCCCAGTACCATAACCAGATGGAGCTTGACTGCCCCAGGGTCCTCTATTTGTGCCTGGAGGACCACCTTGGTAACCAGAACCAGCTGTGTTTGGATTTCCGTAAGGCCCACCATACCCAGCAGGAACACCTCCATATCCTCCAGCCCCATAATTTCCATATGCAGTTCCAGGATTAGCATGTCCATATCCATATCCAGTTGCACCACCACCATAACCTCCTGCACCATAAGCTGGATAGCCACCACTACCCTGCTGTGTCTGCCCATATCTGCTAGCATCGCCTCTGCCATCGTAACTGCCAGCATTGGAAGGGCCATTGTTGCTATGAAAACCCCCACCTCCCATGGTACGTGCAACACCAGAGCTGGGATTTGCCTCCCGAGGCAGTGCACGCTTCACCTCTACCGCCTTTCCACCCAGATCATGGAAGGTTTTGTGCAGCACGCGTTCAACCGCGTCCTCGGAGTCGAAGGTGATGAAACCAAACCCTCGGGGACGCTGCGTGCTCTGGTCATACATCACAACGACATCAGTGACAACCCCATAGGTCTGGAAGTACTGCCTGAACTCATCCTCCGACAGACTGGAAGGCAGCCCTCCCACAAAGATCTTCTTCGTCCGACCACCACCCACATCCCCACCACCAGCTCCTCCTCCGCCGCCACCGCCGCCAGCGTGCCTCCCGACGCTAGGGTTCGCCGCCTTGGCCGCCTGCTGCTCCTCACGCGAGAGCGCCCGCTTCACATCGACCTGACACAACAAACAGCACAACGGACACGCCCGCACTTGAGAGACAAACCACGGCGCACGCACGCACGCACGCACACGCCCTCCCCCAGTTGGCGAGATAGATCGGAACGCGACCGGAGCGGATATTCCCGGCGAATATCCCGCTAGGGTTCGGGGACGGGGCAGCGCGGGGTGGTTACGAAGCGAGGGAGGGGGGCCAGGGAGGCGGTACCGTGCGGCCGTCGAGGGTGTGCGGCTCCTTGAGCGCGGCGTCGACGGAGGCGGGGTCGGTGAAGACCACGAAGGCAAAGCCGCGGGGGCGGCCGGTGAGCTTGTCGCGCATGACGGCGGCCTGCGAGACCTCGCCGTAGGCCGCGAAGTGCTCGCTCAGCTTCTCCTCCGTCGTCTCCCACGAGATGCCGCCGATGAAGAGCTTCCCCTGGTCCGACTCCATCCTCCCGCCTCGCTCTCGGGTCCTCTCGTCGCGCTCGCGTGCAGGGGAGCGAGGTCACAGAGAGAGGGAGAGAGAGGAGACAAGGGAGGGGAGAGAGGGAGGGGGAGGAATTGGGGATTTCGGCTTCGGGGATGGAGATTTGGGGTTTGGGGGGATATTTTAGGGCGAGTCGAGGGAGGGGGACCTGGGAGGTTTCTATTCTGTTCTGCGGCTTCTTTTCTCTATGGGCCGAAACTTTTGGTACATGCTAATCCTGCTGCCCCGCCCTTTCCAAAACTTTAAAAGAAACTTGTCAAATTTATCTTGATTAGTTTTTAAGGTTAGTCGGTTTACTTACAGTCATGATCGGCAGTAAGAACCTTGAAAAAACTTGTTAAATTTATCTTTGTTTTTAAATGTTATTAGTAGATTTATTCGTAGTCCTTGTTCGATAGGGCTAAAACGCATTGTGTGCCCTAAGATTGTGAGACAACATCACACAGAGAAACTAGCACTTTGTTTCCCTGATGCATTTTTTGTTGCGTCTATTATTTGCGCTAGTTTAAGTAGGTAATGTAGTATGTTAACTTGTGTTGTTTGATTAACTAGGCTGATTTGCGATCAATAATTTATTTCCAAAGGATTGGGAACCCGAATTCACTAGGTATTCATAGGTCGGGAAGCCCATAGCGCCCTCAAATGACACAACCCAACAAATTTTTACTCTGGTTCAGACCTCCCACCGTTGGGATAACAACCATACATCTAGATTTACATTATTATATGGAAAGAAGTATATGGGAAGGCTAACTGAGCAAGAAGGATCTTGCTCAAGCAATGCTTATGTTATAAGGATGTTTGTGTTAAAAAAATCTCTCTCTAGGGCTACACACCCTGGTACCTGTTTATATCCTTGGAAGGAGGAAAGTCTTTTTCTACTCGTATAAATAGACCTGATCATCTGTCAGGCTCGGGCGGTGTTGGGTCGGGTTTTTCAAAACTCGACCAAAACTCAGCCGGCCAGAGCCCGACCCTACCCGATGCACCGGGTCACAAATCCGAGCCCAAACCCAACCTGAAACCCGAGCCTTCATGGCTGTTTTTGCAATTTTTGGCCCAAACCTGACCCAACCCAATGATCGAGCTTCAAATCGAGGCCTGACCTGACCTGATGCACTGGTCGGGCCGGGTTGGGTCGGGTTTTTTTCGGTCGGGTACATCGGGCCGGGCTACCCATGAGCAGGTCTACGTGTAAGATACGCCTCATGTACCATCAACATCATGTTGAACCGCCAGCCATCATGGAGCGTGGCGAGGCTAGCAGTTCTTTTTCACTTCGACACCCCCGTACAGCTGCCATGTAAATACCTTTGGTGGGAAAGTATTTCAAGCGAGGAATTGGATTAGACCCACCTAAGTCGCCTGGCAGTCTACTCGGTCGGATGGCATTGGGTCAATCACTAAATCCCCGAAAGCTAGCTCCCGAGGCTTGAGCGAGGCGAGTCATCTCTTTGAGGCTAAGAACCCATCAAGGTGGGATTGGGCTCATGGCCAATAACGTCATACAACCGTGTTTAGGGCGCAATGGAGACATCGGGAGCCAGAGTGAGGAAGGTCGCTTGCCCTGCATCCTGAAAATATATCAAGTGATCAAGGAACTAAGACGAGGTAAGCTCGCTACTATCGCATTTTGGAGACGAATCAAATGTCCAAAGAAGACTTGGTCGAGCGCGAGTGAAATCGCGTAGCCACTTCTCGGGTGATGATTAGACACCCAAGGTACTGATAGACAAGGCAAGATTGTGACCGCTGTATGTTGAACATGAATTAGATGTCCAAATAAGACTTGGTCGAGCGCGAGTGAAATAGCGTAGCCACTTCTCGGGTGATGATTAGACACCCAAGGTACTGACAGACAAGGTGAGATTGTGACCGCCGTGTATTGAACATGGATTAGATATCCAAAGAAGACTTGGCTAAGCATGAGCGAATCGTGTTGTCACACTTATCGGGCGATGATTAGACACCCCAGGAACTGACAGACGAGGCGAGCTCGTGATCTTCGCATTTTAGACATTAATGAGATGTCCAAAGAAGATTTGGGTACGCACGAGCGGAGTAGATCTGCCACTTCTCAGGTGATGATTAGGCACCCAATGAACTGACAGATAAGGAGAGCTCGTGAACATCTCATTTCATACATGAATCAGATGTCCAAAGACAACTAGGCTAAGCATGAGCGGAATCACACCGCCACTTCTCTGGTGATGATTAGGCACCCAAGGAGCTGATAGACGAGGAGAGCTTGTGACTACCGCATTTCGGACATGAATCATATGTCTAAAGAAACTTCAGAGAAAGGGATTGTGCCTCGAGCGAAGTACATGCTCAGGGCAAACCAGAAAACAGAACACTTCAGCATAGAATGTGCTCAAGGGAAGAAGACTGTGACCGGGGCAAAGCGGGCAAACTGGAAAATAACCCTCGAGTGTAATAAAGCTAACCTGTTGGGAACACATCACTAACCTGAGCAATCTTTTGCCCAGGAAAAAAGCTAGACTAGCAAGCACGTTGACACGAGAAGAACCGCACACGAAAGGAGGGCGGGTGCGCGCTTGACCCCTCAGACGAGGAGTCACCGAGCGGGTGCTACAAACGGTTCATCTCCCTTGAGCATAAATAGCCCAGCGCAGCGCGCAGCTCAGGCTTCACGCCTTTCCATTTTATCACCATGTTCCGAAGCCATGGCTGCGCTACAGCTTACCCCTTCAGGGGAAAGGCACGTGCACAACTTTGGATGGTTTGCGAGTAGTCGAGTCCCCATGGACGGAGCCAGCCGTCGGCGACTGGATACAGGAGTTTGAGAGGTGTCGGGCTTACTTATTAAATAGGGATCAATAGCCCCCTTTCGCGTGGTGCTAGGGCATTCGTTGGCTGGGAAGTCCGCAGTGGCCTCAAATGAAACTACGCAACATTTTTTATCTACTCTGTTTCAGGCCTCCCTCCGTTAGGATAACATCCCTACATCCATCTTGGAATAGAAGGCACAACTTATTTTTCCCAGCGTCCTGGAATAGACGATGCCCGGCCGTTCACGTGCAACGGCACAACCTTCTCGTCTCCCCCATTCACGCGCACGCGCACATGGAGGAATTGATTGCACCGCTCACCCTATTCCTTGGTTTAAAGGCGTTAGCTCACATCCCTTGCATCGACGATTTCTCCTTCTCCTTCTTCTTCTATGTGCAGCTAGCACTGCGGTGGAGGAGGCGTGGTCGCAGGCAAGGCTGTAACACCCCAGCTCCTCTTGAGCATAGAATGCTACTAACTCTGACAACTGTTCTAAATTTCGGCAGCACCTCCCCTATTTATGTGGACATCCATGACGGGCAATTTATGTCAAAAGAATAAATAAACATTTCTATCAACTCAAAGCCATATAAGAAAACACTAAAGGACTACAAGTCTCAAATATATAAAGCTCAACTATTAACAAAGAGCTCAAGTGAAAACTGCATTCACTAGTCTCAAAGTGAAAGGTAGTGAGTGCTCGGTTAATTGTGCTACTCCCCATGTCCCATGCATAATGCTGCCATCCATTACCTAAAAACCAAATAAAAGCAAGAGTGAGTATTCAACAATACTCAGCAAAGTATATGTATAAACAAAATGAATATCACAATTTAAAAAAAAAATCCATGCTCATGAATCAACCATTATCTCAAAAGCTCCATATAACTCACTCAATCGCTTCAACATAACCACATAAAAAGACTTTTTCATCCATCGATGCAATGCAATGCACATGCGTCTGTCTCTGTTAAGCATATACTGGAATAGCCGAGTGCCACCCGTGGGTGCAACACTCTTGCCCACTCTATTTCAGGTGGGGACCAATTTACTCCACTCCCATGGAATGCCTATCGAGTAGGACTTTAGAGCACTCCGGAATAGTCGTATAACTTTCTCACCAACCTCACCGGACAAGTTATACAACTTTCTCACCGACCTAGCTCATGCAACATGATGCAATAATGCAATGCCTCCTTTGTCATACAACTCTCACACACCTTCAACATATAGCAATAAATATCACAATTACTCAAGTATGGATCACATAGCTAATAGAAACATCCACAAGCCAATCACATCACTACGTTATAAGTTTAACATATAGTTGCCTCTTTTATCAACAAAGTGAAATAGTGCAACCTCAGGATCGACCTCGAAGCCACTCCACCTACAGAGAGTATCACAATAAATAAATCATGCAACCCACGTTGCTAAGCAATACATAACTACTACTTAAGCATCTATTTTCGACATCGATTAGACCTCTGTTGCCTAACCCATCCAATGCATCCACTCTCTAATCGACCAAACCAAAACATCCCCATAATAATAATGAAGGAACTGGCATCATATTCGTAATCCGAAAATATATCAAAGTCAAGAACCCTAGCTCCTAATATCCCTTGATTATAAAGGTACACTCCACCATTCCTCCATCATTTGCCATCAATTCCGGTTGCGTCCGAAACCGAACAGCGGTACGAAAACAATCGCATCTCCTAAACCGTAAATCCAACTCATGCGTTCTTGGACTCGTTGGAAAGCTGAGAACATAACCTAACTTTCATTCAAAATGAAGGAGCTCTACTTCCTCCCAAGAATACCTTGAATTTAAGCCGCAAGCTGCTGCTGTTGTCTCGTCAAGCTCTTAAAATTCAATCCAACCAACTAATTACTCACTGATCAAAAGCAAATACCACCTAAACATGAGCACCATCCATTCAACACGTACATAAGAGAACCTATTAAACGATAACTACAACCTTCCATCATCAAAGACTTGTTAATCCCCTCCTAAACCTACATCCCGCCATAACTCGGAACCTATCCGGACAGCAGTACTGTTTTGGGCATAAATCCCAAATCGTTGGGCCAAAAACTCACGTTCTTGGGCTCTATGGAAAGATGAGAATGACGCCGACGTTCTTGCTCATAGGATTGGGCTCCAATTCCTCACGGAATTAACCCAAAATTGAGCTAAAGCTCGCTGCATTGGACTCCACATGAACACGACACGCCTAAAACCCAACCGCAAATATGGCTAATCCTCATAGTTCATGGCTCAATGAATACAAAGAATGAAGGATTCATGAAGAGAGGCCAAGAAATCGTTACCATAGGGTTTGCACCAAACCCTAACTCCTCCTTCCTCCTAGCTGGCCACCCTCCCCTTGTCCTTCCTCTTCTCCCCCTTCCCACCGCAGCTCCCTTCCCTCTCCACCTCACCGAACCACCATCTCCTCTTCTACTAGGCACCAGAACGGCACTGGACGGTGACGGGGACGGCACTGGACGGCGACGGCAGCTCGGCGACGGGGACGGCGGCGCCAGGGGTTTCCTCGAGCAGCAACTGCAAGGATGGAAGGAGGCGGCGGCTACGTTTTTTTCCTAGAGAAGAAATTGTTAGATTCCCCTCCCCCACTGCCTATTATCACATTTAAATGGGCCGCTTGGGCTAAGGCCCATGGGATATCACAAAGGCAGCAGGCAACGACGATGGCAGAGACTCGCTGAACACCTCTCAATGGCACCCCATGTCATTGGCAATAGACTTCGTCACTCCCTCATTTATCATGTCAGGAGCTGATCTCTGTAAACACATGGCATATACGATTTCTTTTATACCATTAGGGTAGTGCCTCCTCTTGATGTTCATACCTGCACACATAAATGGTTTCCATGCATGGCTTAGTACGTCTACAGGCTTTGGATTGTTTTGCATGCATTGGCTAGAATGCATGGCGGCGTGCATGGAGGTGTGCAAGCGACTAGCACCTCCATCAACTGCCACGATTTCACCTTCATCCGACGCCAGCTATGCTCTGGGGACAGCTCCTTCGCCAGTGTGAGCTCCGTCGCCGGCATGACCTCCATTACCGGCTTCACCTTAATCGACAGCATTAGCTGCGTCATTTAGGACCTTCTCCATCTGTATGAACCATCATAATTGATTGATCGAAATGAAAACAAGAAAAGAAAAACAAGAGAGAAAAAGGAAAAGCCATGAACACTTTGATTGCCGGAACCCCAAACATAATCGCGCGTAATTCAAAAGAGGTACTGCTTCATCGAAATCCTCAATTTCTTCCTAATTGATGGGCTGATTCAGATCAAAATCCACCATTTATGTCCAACCATGGGAGAGAAGATGACAGAAGAAAAGAGAAGTGGAAGGAAATACTCTATGAACTATGCATTGCCCTTATTTATAGGACAAAGAGCAGACTAGTGGCGCCAAGGGAAAAAAAATTGTGGTTACAAAATTTCTGCACATGCCGTTTTCCAAATTTTGGGGGGGTGTGCATGTACTTTCCAAATTTCAGTTTATGTAGCTAGGGCGCGCACGTGTGAAAATAGCGGAAAAAATTTGGTGCATCCGGTCTCCAAATAGGCTCCTGTGAATACCCGTCCCAGATTGCCGACGTGTGGACACAGCGCCCATCCAACGCAGCGCCCCAGTACCAGTGTGTGCTCGGCTTGGCTTCCCCGTCCCAGCTCGGCTCTAGCCTACCTCCCATCCCAGCTCGGCTTCGGCCTCTCACGACGATGCTCGAAGCAGGTGTTCCCCCAAATCCCTAATCGGCTGGCTCCCTCACGACCACCGTCACCGTCACTCCGACCGCCGGCGACGCACAAGCGACCCCGCCGCCCCCACTCCGACCCCCGATGATGCAGCCCTCCCGAGCGCTGGCGACACCACAGGCGACCCCGCCGCTGCCGCTCCAACCGCCAGTGGCGCAGCCCTCCCGAGCTCCGGCAACGCAGGGAAAAAACCAATTTTGCAGGGCTCCTGTCTTTTGCCATCCGTTTGACAGCTAATCCGGGCAGCGTATATGCATGAATTTAGCATATATGCATGAATGCAGGAGCTGCATGCCTTTTGTTATGTTGCTTTTGCAGAGTTGTGGCACAAGGGCATGCTATATTCACACAGCTGGTCTAAACAATTGATTTTATCTTTGAAATTTGAATTGTATTAAAGTTCAGATGCATTGCATTGCACCTATGCACTTGGTTATTTTTTCTTAAGACACAAGCATTGCTTGTTTCTAGCTAACTATATATTCTTAAGATCTTCTTAAAGGCAACCAACATGACAAATAGAAGGTGCTTAGTGAAGAAAAATTCAGTGCAGTATTTTTTTTCTCTTCCATCAAATGCTATTTTTTCTTGACTTGAATGCCTTTTTCTCCTTTCCTAGGTAGTTTTGGATGACTATGAGAGACTGAAGAACTGTTGTGTGTTGAAAAGGAACGAAGGCTTCAAATACAAAGGGCACTCAATGTTGTTTCCAGTGGAGTTCAGATCAGTGTTGTCTCCACTGCCATTTCTTCGATCAAAGATGCCCAGGAGTTCAGAAACGATCATGGTGACATGGATGCAGGACATAAATATTTTAGACCTGTAAATTGCTTGTTAGTGGCAGATCCAGGAATTCAATGATGGGGTAGCGGACGACGGACACCGACCTTAGCAACACAATTCAATGAAAAAAACACATCGAATATAATAATTTAAATTAAAATACATAATAATTCCATTACAACCATATCGATGTGTCCAAAATACTAACAAAATAATAGAAAACTAAATAGAAAACTAAAATAATTCCATTCCTACCTATATGCGAATTTTTTTCAAAAATTTTGGGGTAGCAGCAGATGCTACCCCATGCACTACTGTGCATCCGCCCCTGTTGCTTGTGAAAGGATCAGAAATGCTTATAAATTGTTCAGACTTGTAAATTGTTCAGGCATGCCATTTTCAGTTTGGCAATAGCTATTTGCTTACTGAATGCAATGTTATAGGTCATCTATTACTGAATTTTGATGAAAGACAATATGCCAATGCTATGTCCAGTGAAAGTGAATGAACTCTATTTAAGAAGTAGCGTTGCAGGTAGATCAGTGATCAGTGCGTCTCTCCAATAAGAATTCTGTAAAGGGCATTGTTAGAAAATGGATTATGCTAAGGATCAGCTATAAGAGAGCTGATGGTAAAATGAAACAAGTGATCATTGCATCTCTCCAAAAGGCATTTCAAACTTATTAGTCTGAAAGGTGGTGTCAAATGACACGGTATCGCCAAAGCATGCGTAATCCATGATAGACTGACCATCTGCCCAAAAGAAGTTAGCTATCCGACCATCTTCCTGATCTATTTCAATGGCATAAAAAAATGTAAGATCCTCTGTCTGCTTATTCTTCAAGTATTCCAATAGTGTTTGCGCATCATTGGATCCTAAGTATTTGTTGCGCTCGCGATCAATCTCATTATTGCAATCCATCCTTAAGAATGGCACTTTGTCAGCTACTCCATAGAACTTCTTCATGAACTCATACATCTGCACTGGCTTCATCCCAACTTCCCGTATCTGGCCAATTAGCTTTTTGTCCGCTTCAATAACATGCCGTTGAGACCTCAGTTTGTGGGACTTATTTGGACTAGCAAGATAATGATTGTGATCAAGTACAACCTTTTGCACTGTCCAAATCCCCTCTCTGCTGATACTAAACTGAACACGAGCATCACAACCAGTCCTTGTAGTGTCCTGTGATGACTCAGTTTCTGGATGTCCTTGGTTACTGCAAATTATATATTTCTGATATATAGTTTTATCTACTCGGCGCTTTGTTTGGCTCTTTCTAATACTAAACACAACCTTACCGGCATAGGTGTTGTACATTTCATAAGCTTCTTTTTCTGACTCGAAAGACATTCAAACTTTAGGAACGATCAAAGTTGGCCCAATTTTATTAACCACCTGCGATACAATTAGTTAAGAATTAAAATTACATCACGGTACAAAGTACTATATTCTTCCTCGGATATGCGCACATCATGCATGATGAAACCGTACATATGAAAAAACATAACGAAACTAGGTGATGACGCTACCTACGTTGTCTGCTCTCTGTTGACGCCATGACCACCGGCGATCGCGTCGTCCTCGTGCGCAAGTGTGAGCAGCCGCTGTCCAGCTATGTCGTGTGCTAGGGCAGAGGGAGCATTCATGGACGAGGGCTCCTCCTGGTCTCCTCCTCCTGCCATGTACGCGTCGAGCACGGCGGCTGCGAGTTCATGAGAGACGGCGCACTCAATCTCGCGATGCTTAGGGCGGCGATGAGGGCGACAAGTGCAGCGGCCGCGAGTTCGTGGAGGCGGCGCAGGGATCACAGATGAAGAGGCCGAGGCGGTTGCGAGTTCGTGGCGGCGGCGCATGTGAAGAGACGCGATCGTGGGCTGAAACGAAGGGAAAAGGTTGGAGCCGAGCTGGGCAGGGGAGGCGGAGTCGAGCGCTCGCTGGTACTGGGCTTGGATGGGTGCTGCTGCCTGCTGCGTTGGATGGGCGCGGCTGCCATGCGTCGGTGATTTAGTTTTTGATGCAGCAAGTCAGGGAAAAAGCTTCTTAATTGTTGGTACGAAAAAAAGACGCTGCCCCCTTCCCGCCGCCGCCACCTCCTCCCCACGCCGCCACCCGCCGCCGTCGTTTACTCAATACAGACCGGAGGCACGGTCTCCATCTCCCTCTCCGTCGCCCGCTCACCCTCCCCCACCGTCGCCGCCCGCTTCCTCTCCCCCACCGCCGTCCTCCCCCCTACAACCTTGCCTCTCGCCGACGACATTGCCGCCACGACTCACGGTGGCCGCTCCTCCCTACCGCCTCATCCATATCAGCACCTTCCTCTACACCGTCGACACCAGTACACCTCCCCTCCCCGCGATTGAAGGTCATCATTTATTTTTTCCTGCTGCTCCGACCTCCTATTAAGCAATTCATTTGATCTGTTCCCCTAACTCCTTGCTTCCTTCGGGGTTGGTGTGCATGATTTCTTGACAACAATTAGTTAGTAACAGACTTGCTGAAGTTTTGCTGCATAATGCTTCTGTTCTGTGCAAATTCAGAGTACCAGGATCTCCACGCTTCCATGTAGTGAGCAAAAAGGCTAGCATAGCATAGCATACATTAAAGCAATGTTTTTAGAGCATGTTCAATAGTATAGTCAATAACTGGCTATTATGGTCTTAGCTCGAGAGCAACATGTCCATTGCTCATGAACTATTTCTGCTTACCTATCATACAAGCACGAGGGTCTGCCATTTGTTCTTAATGATTATAATAGATTCACAATCCAAGATTACATCAATTTCTGTAGGATTTCATCGGACAATTGTGGTTTTCCCTAATCCATTGATGTTTTTAGCTCATCAGGAAGAATGGTTGCTTCTTTCTTCTAACTTCTTCAGTCCTCCCAGCAGCTCTTTCCGCAAACAAACAAGCGAGCACTGTTTGGTTGCAACACTGGATGGCTTAAGACGTGTTTGGTTGGATCAGCCATGGTCGTATGCCCTTTTTTGAAAAATTCAAACCTGTTAACAGCTTAGATATATGAAGCAAAGTAATTGCTGATTCCACTCACTATTATTGTCCTGATCAGCAGGATTATGCGGCGGATTTTAGATGTCATTGCATATAGAATTGTGTCAAGGAATTTTGCTCTAATTCTGAATTTTGTAATTTCATATTGTAGAACAACTTATGGTTAACTATGGATTCAATTGAGGCTATGTGTGCTCCTTTCCTGACTGATACTATGAAGTCATCTTTTTGGCAATGGTTTTATTTGGATGGCAGCCAACATGACTATTGTTTCTACTTTACTTTTCACTGTATAGGCAGCTGGATGAGGGAAGCTGTACGGCAAAAGGAACAGTGTCTGTTGACAAGTGAAGGGTGAGGCAGCGAATAGGTGTAGCCCTTCAAGGAGGTTGACGCAGTGAAGAGGAATCAAGGTACCTTTCTCATGAGTTTGCTCCGTAACTTGCACACTCCACTACATGTAGTGTATGCCTTGATTTGAACTTGATGATGCACTTAAATTCATTATGTGTCATAATAAAAAGTAACATTCAATTGTGTTCTACAAGATTTGGTTTATGATGTGCTAATTCTTCAATAGATAAAATCAGCAATGATATTTTATCTACAAGCCGTTCAATTTCTTCTTGCTTCTAAGAAATTTATTCTTAGGTCAAATAGACAAACCCTGATATATGCAGATTTCATCCTTTTCAGAATTCTGGGAGCTTACTGGCTGAAACAACTCTTAAATTATGAGCTTCCAGTCTTAACAAATAAAGGTAAATGCCTAGATTGCCAAAAATCAAATCTTTCTTCTCTTGTTTCTTACATCAGGTCCATTTTCTGGCGCGCACACACAATTTATTGCCTGCCAGTCCAGTTGCCTTGAGGCTGCTTTTTACTTACTGTATCAGATATTGGCATCATAGAAGCTTTTAGTCTGCATGCGAGAAACCAATATGTCTCTATTCATCATGGGGGTAAATAGTTTTCCACGGATAAAACATACATGGTTTAGAAGTCTCAAGGCAAATAGCAAGGAAAAGAGAGGAAAAGAAAAGAAAGGGGGGAGGAGTAACATTGGGCATAAACGCATCAGAAACTCGAATCTGCATCATCCATTTATATGTCCAGAAGGGGAATCCGAGTAAGCTCATCATTTGCTAAGCCCCATTACAGCTACTGAAATCATGACAAGTATAGCATCAAGATGAACACTAATCATCAATCATAGTCTTAGAATTTTATGTCTAACGATAGATGGAGTATGCAGCGGCCAATGTTGGTCAAAGGAGAATTCAATGCCCATGTCATAAAAAGAATCGTAGTTCCCAATTTCAATCTGCATGGAGAAATATTTATGGGAAGGTTCAATCCAACAGAATAAATGAAGTGCAGTTATATAGAGTTTTATTTGTTGTGGATGCGCCGTCTCCGATTGAGCATGAGATTCGCAGGTTCTAGGCTCTGAGCAGTGGAGTGGATTAGCGGTCTGTGGCCATGACCTTATGGCACTACTGCGTCTGCAGGAAGGTGTTTATGTCCATGTAGGATTTGAATAACAAGCTCTTTTAGTTCGCCTAATTGATGCTTAAACTCTGCACTTCTTCTTTTTTCTTTGTAAACTTTTTTAGCCACCTGAGTTTTATTTTATTTTTCATTTATGTAACTTAATTAGTCTATCAAGGTTTATTTGGCCATATATATCATCAAAACAACCCAAAACAAGAACAACACCTGAAACCTGACAGATGGTACTTATAGTTGAACTAGGTTCATACTATAGTTAAACCTGACAGATGGTGATAGTACTTGCTTGTTAAATTATTTATTCAGGACTTTATCTACTTAATTTAGTATCTGCCAGACATCCCATTAAATTTTGAAACTCTGAAGTTTCAGGCAGACATCAATTGCAGCTTTTCCATTGCTTGAGACTACCACAATTAAATGTCCAAACCCAGTATCACCATGACTAAGAACAAAATGGAGGATGCTACAAAAAGGGGGCCATCCTCTCGAAGATGTTACGAATGTGCTTCGCTCTCCGTCCACTACTCCGCTATCCAGGTTGAGAACAGGTTGGATCATGCGCAATAAATAATGATGAGTGTCACAGATGGGTTCGTGTATGTCATGTAATTTTAACGTTTTATTGTACCCCTCACATAATTATTACACATTTGTATGATTGATACATAAATTTTAATTGTTCTTTACGTTCGAGCTGTAAATTACAAGTTGTGTCCCATTAAATAAATTAAATTAAATGGGAATTTAGTTGGATGGCGTGGCCTCCACAAATTGTCACACGTTGATATATAACACATTTGTATGGTTGATATATAAATTTTGTACTGTTGGTTACCTGTATGACCTTGTTTTTCTGTATTTCATTTGTTATTTGGTCATGGCGTAGCGTTTATGTGTTTGTTAATTTGTAATTTTCTAACTTTATCTTTACGGTTGTTTGTATATTTGTTTTAGTGCTACGCATCGGAGTGATTTTATTTGTATTTTTATGAGAATGTTTGTTCACCTCATGTTTCTAATTGCACGTACAATTGCACTGTGATTGTATTTTTATTATTTTATTTTATCTTTTGAGATTTCATATTGTTTACACTTCCATCAGTAAATTAATATTTTTAGTTTTTGTTATCAATTTTACTTACACGATTATAATTTCTATCCTACGATATATTATCCGACGTGCTTTGCACGTGCACCGCTAACTAGTGTGTCTGAAAAAAAGCAGCAACCTCTGTCGTTGCATTCTTCGATAATTTCCCATTTCTCCTTTTTGCGTGCAAGGAGGTGTAAGCAGCATATCTCTGGCTATCCGTTAACCATTTCTTTAACCTCATTTGTGGTTGTTGTACACCTGCAAGGCAATAACGAGATTGTTAGTTTAGATTCTTAGTGCAATAATGGATTGAGTACAAGGAGTACTGAAATCTGGATGTGTAAGTGCAATAATGGATTGTTATTCCCTTTTTTTAGAATATTGATGATCTCTGTATTATTTAAATCTGAAAACTGCAAAGTTCCCAGATAAGTTCATCACTCCTACATATTCTTGATGGCTCAATACATATGATGGCTCAATAAATTCATCTCTATGATACAGTAAGAATGAAATGTTCTTTTTATTTGGTACTGCACCTGCAGCTTGAGCGGGAGGGTTTTGGCCTTCATTATCCAGAGCGGGGGCAACGCTTCCTTCATCTGCATGTTGCATTTTTAAATGTCAAGAATGAAATAGCATCTTAAAATGTCAAGGATGCAATAGCATCTTGAGAATGTCAAGGATGAGATCACTTAAGCGCATTGCATTTTAATGTAAGCCCTCAATCTACTCTTAAATGCTGTTGTGTCTGCATGCATGCCATTTTGGTGTTCCAACTCAGGAATTTCTGTTTTCTTTAGAAATGATTCAAGTGATGAGCACTTTTGCAATAAGAGTAGTTCTTTCTTGCCATTGACGCCTTCAGACATGGAACCTCTATTATCAATTGCATGGTTATATCTCATATATAAGTAGCATACCCTTCATCTTTAATAGTTTTATCTAGGACAGATAATAAAATCTTAGTTTAGATTTCTAATAGTTTATCTAGGACTACTCTGGTGCTATTTGTTTCTAACTGAACAAGCTAAGACAACATCTTAATGAAATGTTCATTACTCTGTGCTCAGGTCTGAAATGACTAAGCAGCAGAATGAAATTACCTGCAGCTTGAATCAGAGGGTTGTCACCTTCATCCAGAGGGGAAGCAATGCCTTCTTCATCCATAGGGAAAGCATCGTCTTCCTCGTCGGCTACAGGTTCACCTCCTCCAGGTATGGTTCCGCCATCCAAATCTTCGGGAGGAGTGGAAATGTGGAATTGAGGTCTGGTAGGAGAAAAGTTATTGCCATGCTGAACTGAGTACTGTATCTAATCTTCCATTTGAAACAACATGTTGTGGCAGATGCTGCTGAGGTGAAAAATCCTACTCCATAGAACTTCTTCATGAACTCATACATCTGCACTGGCTTCATCCCAACTTCCCGTATCTGGCCAATTAGCTTTTTGTCCACTTCAATAACACGCCGTTGAGACCTCAGTTTGTGGGACTTATTTGGACTAGCAAGATAATGATTGTGATCAAGTACAACCTTTTGCACTGTCCAAATCCCCTCTCTGCTGATACTAAACTGAACACGAGCATCACAACCAGTCCTTGTAGTGTCCTGTGATGACTCAGTTTCTGGATGTCCTTGGTTACTGCAAATTATATATTTCTGATATATAGTTTTATCTACTCGGCGCTTTGTTTGGCTCTTTCTAATACTAAACACAACCTTACCGGCATAGGTGTTGTACATTTCATAAGCTTCTTTTTCTGACTCGAAAGACATTCAAACTTTAGGAACGATCAAAGTTGGCCCAATTTTATTAACCACCTGCGATACAATTAGTTAAGAATTAAAATTACATCACGGTACAAAGTACTATATTCTTCCTCGGATATGCGCACATCATGCATGATGAAACCGTACATATGAAAAAACATAACGAAACTAGGTGATGACGCTACCTACGTTGTCTGCTCTCTGTTGACGCCATGACCACCGGCGATCGCGTCGTCCTCGTGCGCAAGTGTGAGCAGCCGCTGTCCAGCTATGTCGTGTGCTAGGGCAGAGGGAGCATTCATGGACGAGGGCTCCTCCTGGTCTCCTCCTCCTGCCATGTACGCGTCGAGCACGGCGGCTGCGAGTTCATGAGAGACGGCGCACTCAATCTCGCGATGCTTAGGGCGGCGATGAGGGCGACAAGTGCAGCGGCCGCGAGTTCGTGGAGGCGGCGCAGGGATCACAGATGAAGAGGCCGAGGCGGTTGCGAGTTCGTGGCGGCGGCGCATGTGAAGAGACGCGATCGTGGGCTGAAACGAAGGGAAAAGGTTGGAGCCGAGCTGGGCAGGGGAGGCGGAGTCGAGCGCTCGCTGGTACTGGGCTTGGATGGGTGCTGCTGCCTGCTGCGTTGGATGGGCGCGGCTGCCATGCGTCGGCGATCTAGGACGGGTATGCATGGGTGGGGATTTACACCTGTATCCACCAAATTTTTTTTTCCCGAAAATAGCATGTTCGAAGAGAAGCTAAAACCGGTGTTAGTGTTCCTTGAAGACAAACTTGATGACACCGAATCACCGATGTCCATCCATGGCCGTGAGTATACACGCGCACTCAGTCCCAGAGTCCCATACTCCCATGCCTAGCTAGTATGTAATGTATACGTACGGCGATCTTTGATCGACCAAAACCTACCGGGCATCGTCGACTAGTACTGCGCCCACGGCCGCAGATGGCTGCTGCATTGCAATCTCCCGCTTCCGCTGCTCCCCGCCGCCGGCGGCGTCGACTAGTACTGCGCCCACGGCCGCATATGGCTGCTGCATTGCAATCTCCCGCTTCCGCTGCTCCCCGCCGGCGGCGGCGTCGACGTCGACGACGCGGGAGACCTCGGCGTTGTAGACGTAGAGACGGCACACAAGGAAGAAGACGAGGAGGTTGGCGCAGTTGAGCACCACGAAGAAGGCGTAGTAGTGGTCAAGCCGGGAGGCGTTGAGGTTGTTGAGGATCCAGCCGGGGCGGCCACCGCGGCGCGTGACGTGCGACACCGTGGACAGCAGCAGGCTGCTGAGGAAGTTGCCGACGCCGAGGCTGGTCATGGCGTACGACGTGCCGAGGCTCTTCATGCCCTCGGGAGCCTGGTCGTAGAAGAACTCGATCTTGGCCACCTCGAGGAAGGCGTCGGCGACGCCCATGAGCACGAACTGCGGGAGCAGGACGAAGATGGTGAGCGGGATGGTGGTGCCCTTGCTGTCGCGGATGCCGTGCTCCCGCGCCACCGCCAGGCGGTGGCGCTCCGTCACCGACGCGATCCCCATGATGGCGATGTGGATGATGAGCCCGACTCCCATGCGCTGCAGCAGCGAGATGCCGCGCGGGTTCCCGGTGAGCCGCCGCGCGAAGGGCATGAAGGCGCGGTCGTACAGCACGACGGCGACCAGCATGGAGATGGTCACGAACCCCTGCAGGCTCGCCGGCGGGATCTCGAAGTGCGGGCCGACGTGCCGGTCCAGCGTCGTGCCCTGCTTCACGAACAGCGTGTTGATCTGCGCCATCATCGCGCTGGGCACGAACGTGATGGCCAGCACCGGCAGCATCTTGAGCATCTGCTTCGTCTCCTCCACCTGCGTCACCGTGCTCAGCGACCACGCCGACGGCGCGCTCCCAGTCCGCACCGCCGCCTTGCTCAGCGCGGCAAGGTGCGGCGTGTGCGGCAGCGGCGAGGCCTTCTTCTTGGCGTAGTGCTCGGGGTCGAGCTCGTGGAGGTCGCGCGGGTCGGCGGGGGCGGCGACGGCGCACTTGCGGGCGGCGGCGACGATGACCCGGGCCATCTTGGCGAAGGAGCTCTCGGAGGTGGGCTTGTGGCGGTAGAAGGGCGTGCCGGCGGTGAAGATGCCGATGGAGACGGCGAGGCCGAGGGTGGGGAGCGCGTAGCCGACGGTCCAGCCGACGTTGTCCTGGATGTAGACGAGGACGGTGTTGGCGAAGAGGGTGCCGAAGAAGATGCTGAACATCCACCAGTTGAAGAAGGAGAGCTTGTGGCGGCGCTCCCGCGGGTCGTGGTCGTCGAACTGGTCGGCGCCGATGGTGGAGATGTTGGGCTTGGTGCCGCCCGTGCCCACGGCCAGGATGTACAGCGACAGGAAGAAGACACCCAGCTGCAGGCTCGACGCCTTCTGCTGGCAGTTCGGGTCCGCCGTCCCGGCGCCGCACTTCGGCGGCTTCAGCGCCGGCAGCGACACCGCCAGCGTCAGCAGCGTCATGCCCTGCACCACCCTCACCAACGGTTAATCCAGAATTAAACAAGTCGCCGTTGAATTTTAAACACGTCCCTAATTATTTCTTATTAAAAAAACTACGTAATCTATTATTTATTTTATTGTGATTTGTTTTATCAATTAAACGTAATTTAAGCATGATTTATATTTACACATGTTTGTACTAAATTTTTAAATAAAACGAATGCTCAAAGACGTGTGTAAAAGTAAACGTGGACTTGTTTTTATAACCGGAGACCGTACATTTGAACGCATTCACTGCCGAGCGAACGGATTGGGATCAATTGACTTCATTGCTGTAATTTACAATGTACAGAATTTACAAGGTTGGATGTCTTTTATTGGGCAGAATTGCTAGTCTTGGGCTGAAATTCCTCGGCTTCTTTTCGGTTCCTAGGCTCTAGGATTTTGCAGAAATTCTCTCGCAAGATCTCACGTCACATCATAGTCCAAGTTTTGACCGCTTTTCATGGGCATAAATTCCAACTACTACTAATTGCTGACGTTGACAATTTCTTCATTTCATTGTTCTGGAAGCACACTTTTGTTTTCACTTCGTTGCATTCGACAAAAGATTCCATGCCAATGGTCAGTGCTCGGAACGTAAACGTACACATCATCCAGATGGTCAGATCCTCGAGATGTGGACCCACGCTTCAGTTTTTCAACGAGGATGCCCTCGCAGTCGCACAAGATATCCCAAGCATGGGTTGACTGATGCATGCATATCTTGAAACATTTCCTTTTATTTTCTTTTTCTGACCTCGTTTTTTTACTTAAATTAAACTAAATAAAATAAAATAAAATTTAGTACTCCATTCAGTTTCATATAATACTTATCGTTTTACCTTTATTCTAAGATAAAGTTTTATAAACTTTATTTATAAAAATATTTTAACCTATTTGGATTGTGTACGTAAAAACCATATATATATATTCGTCTTGAAAAATACTTTCACAATATCATATTTTCATGAATTTTATAGATAAATTTTATTACTAACTGATGGTCAAAATTGTATTTCGGAGAACGTGTCAATGTCCAAAACGATAAGTATTAGAAAACCAAATAGATTATTTTTTACCAACCAAGTGATATAGTACTGTGTATTTATTTTTGTGGGGGGTGTAAAGTTCTTCTTAGAGTTTTTTAAATATGTTTTCATATTGTTTTGGACACTTTGAGATGTCTCTTGAAGAATCACTATTTTTTTAGATTAAAACTTTCAGCAATCCTCAGCTTAAAAAAACACCTTAATCCCACTACTCCATTGAATTAAAAAAACAAAAGCGGGGAGTATTCGAAAACCGCTCGAAGAATTTAAATTGTCGCCATCATCCTATCTTACATTAACGCGCGTGCGTTTCCTTATACACCGGTGATGCTACTGTTTGTACCCTACCCATCTAGTTTATTCCCAGAATCTTATAGGATTTGCTCCGGACAAATGGATATTTGTACGCTTTCCCATCCCGTCCCTATTCTACGTACGGTTCCCTTTTGCCCTTCGCATCTTCAGCAGTTGGCTTTTACGACTAATCACACCGAAAACAACAGTTACCGACTAATTAATCACACCGAAAACAACAGTAAAAACGAACGGAGTAGACGGCAAGAAGAGGACACAGGGCGGCGACAAGTTGAAGATGCCTTGGGCCACAATTACTGCATCTTTAACTCGTCCTCTCTGCCACCTTCATGTTTCTTTTTCAGTATTTTATTTTCTAACTTAGATTCTAAGTTAGTACTTATTGGACGTGCCCTTAGAACGACAAACGAATTGTCCATCTCCATCTTTTAAGTTTAGCTTATTTTTTTGGTGATACCACCAAAATGGCATATTTGTGTTGGTTCAAAACTAGTAATCTGTGATCGGTTTTGAACAGACACAAAAAGGTGTCCGTTTGTGGTTAGAACTAGCACAAATATTTTTTTTGTTGCTTCAAAAACAGCACATATAAATTAGTGCTACATCCCTAGCACCTACTCCCTACCACCTACCTCAGGCAATCAGTGTTGATTTTTGAACCAGCACAAAAATGTTATGCGCCGGTTTTAGCCACAAATTGGCATAGATGAGGTTTTCTCAAAACACATTTTTGCCATAAAAATTAGTGAAAAATGGTAGAAATATCTTTTCAACCCAGGTTTTAGCCACAAATCGGCATAGACGAGGTTCTTCAAAATGCATTTTTTGGCATAAAAATTAGTTTAAATGACAAAAATATTCTTTTACAATATGGTATGACATCTCTACCACCTACCAACCACTTATGCACATTTAATACACTACTTCACTTGAAATTCAAATGGTGGTTTGCTTAGAATCAAACTCAAGACTTGCTCACTCCAACCTCAATTTTCTAACCATCGATTACATGCCATGTTCTGGTTAGAATGGGTTTTCCATACCTTTTGGGCTATGTTTTTTAAAATCTTTAAACAACTTTTTAATGCATACAAATAACATTAAATAGAAAAGTTTTCAACTACAAATTTATAGATCTCGTCAAAGCCTATAATTTTGATGTTATTTTATTTTGAATCTGGATTTACTTGAATAAGTTATGAATAAACTATCGTTGATGGTAATTTAGGCATACACACACCGCTGTAGACCTTTTTGGGAGCTACAATTAAGATGTAAAGTTTATTTTCATTCGAGTTTATATGAAAAGGTTATAGGATTCAAAAGATATAGAATTCCTAAAAATACACATCTATAATGGTTAATGGTTAGAACCAATATAGATGAGTGAGTATTCATGTCAATTCTAGTCACAAACCTACACAGAGACATCTGTGCCAGTTCTATCCACGGACCGATAAGAAAAAACCAAATTATTTCTATCGGTTCATAGGTAGAACCGATGTAGATGGCTAGAACCGGTACAGATGTGCTTTTTTCGCTCACCCTTTAGACACCGGCACAGGTCATCCGTGCCGGTTCGCATAAACCAGCAATGTAAGGATTTTTTAATGTAGCGTAAACCGGTCAACAAATGCGACTTGACTAATACGACACGCACGACTCGAAGACCTTGTTTCATTTTCGTTGCGAAATGCAGTGAGAATGGGGGAGCATCCTTGTCAGAAGAAAACTAATACGATATAACAAGACGGATCGGCTTACGATGAGATAGATGAGGGAGGCAGCCATGAAGGTGCGGTAGCGGCCGAGGTGGGCGTCGGCAATGTAGGCGCCGAGGATGGGGGTCATCCAGATGGTGCCGACCCAGTTGGTGACGTTGTTCGCCGACGGCACCGTGCCCTGGTGCAGCTTCGTCGTCAGGTACAACACCAGGTTCGACGAGATGCCGTAGTAGGCCATCCGCTCGAACACCTCGTACACTGCAGCACGCATGTACCACAGGATTGATTAGGGCCATGCGTACTTCTGCTTGGAACAAAGAAAACAAATCATAGATACCATCTTATCTTATAAGAATATCAGTAGCCGCAAATGTGATGCGAAGCTAGCACCGGCTCGCAAATTATCGAACTAAATGAAAAATACTAGCGTAGAACTAAAAAAAGCGGTTAACTGCTCAAAAATTCGTTTGCAAATCGTCCCATATTTTACACACGAAAGAGACGACCTGCGTGGTACCACGACTACTTCCCGGATCTGGGGTTCAAGCTAGCACATATCTTTCAAACTGTCATAGCTCATGAGACCTGCATTTCGTACCAAACCATAACAATCACGCCACCATCAAGGCAACAGATATGCATTCTTTTTCCTTATATGCATATCTCTGAACAATATGAACTTTGATTGAAATTATTGGAAAGCGGACAAGCAGATCTGATGGAAGACCAGTCGATGAACGCTGAACGCAAGGCTAATTCCAAACCCCCCATGACTCCATGAGCCATTCCAAACAGACAGGACAATCATTCCCAACAATTGCGTAGTATTTAGCTTTCCTTAGGAAAATCAGCTACAAAACCTTTTCCCCTTTCTCATCATATGTTTGGCAAGATGGCTAGAGGTTATTGAACTGATGGAAAAGTGGGTGATTCATTTATTGATCGGTTTAGTGGCTTGTGGCTGTTTTTTTTTTTGACAGTAATCTATCCAAATCTAGTCAACACATACTAAAAGACAATAAAAAACATATACCAAATTTGTATCGTAAGTTGCAGAAATATATCTATGTAGTTAACACCACCACCCCCCTCCAAAAAAAATCTAGCAAAATCAACAAAAACCCATTTAATTAATAAAAAATAAAAATTTGATCATGTCAATTTATATACACAAACATTTTTTCAATACAAAATAACTAACTTTTCACTATCTAACTAAATGGAAAAATAGCATAGACAAACTGGAAAAATAGTTGACTACTCAAACAGGAAAAAACATGTGACTAATATTTAACAAATCTAATTCATTTATTATACTTTCAACACTCTCATATGGAAACTCTCACAAGTCTTAAACATAAAATAGGAGTGGACGATAATCTATCTTTTTATAAATTGTGCCCGGTAGGTCTTGAGTTATATTCCATTTAAGTTGTGCCACCTATAACTTAAACTTGAGAATTCTAACTCTGATACCTTCGGTTATCCTTTTGTTAATCAACCAGAGATCCTTTCCTGCAAGGACGTACTGGAAACACCCCATGCTCCTTCGTTGAGATCCTCCAATTTATAACAACCACTGATCTGTCTATCTACTATCCATCTACCTAGCATAAATTCAGTGGGGCTGAGCTATGACCTTTTGCTCTACTAGGGCACTGTTCTCACTGGGCAATAGATATCAGCCGTGCTCTGATTTTAAGATGGAAGTTTTTTCAGGGCTCAACTGAAGAATACTGCTTCGGTTTTGTCCTGCTGCTTGTCAGTGTTGAAAAATCTGGTCATCAGCCACCAAACCCTGAGACTGATCGGTCAATTTGTTCAGAAAGTCGATCCATGGTTGACAGATGAGGTGATGGCAAGAAAACTTTCGGTTCAGAGTTCAGACAAGGCACACTTTAGATTGCAGAAATACTATGCTATAATCGCCAAGTATCTATTGCCTAGTTCAGATAGCGAACACATAGATTACAGAAAATAATATAGTATGCCTTGTTCCGGTGGAGATTTCAAGAGCGATACGACGATCCTATACCAAGGACCAAAACATATTATGCTGATTGCCTCTGCCATACTCACGTGGCCAGCATACAAAACTACAATTTTCTGACAACCCCGGTTTTAAAGTTGAAACACAGGAAACGATTCACAATTCTCATATGGTCGGACAAAAATTCCCGTGTTCCAAACAGAGCCGAGGAGCGAGATGAATCATGCTGATATTACTTCCAAACGAAGATGGCTAGCTAGGGAAGCAAAGGATTCAGCAAGCTAGTCATGGTGAGTTGATTATCTTATCTGCGTGCTTACCAACAACGAAGGAGCAGGCTTTCCAGCCTCCACGTTTGGAGCGGAGGACCGGGTTGCCGTGGAGGTCCACCGTGCCGTCCTGCGTGTACTCGTCTCCAGCGGCGGTGCCGGCGCCGGCCTCCAGCCTCTCCGCCATGGAAGGCCTCTCCGAGCTCTTGAAGAAGCAAGCTCGGTGTGGTTCGAGGGAGGGAGCCTTCAGATGTGTTTACGCTCTAGCAAGTCGCCATTTATATAGCCCGGTCTTGACTTGTCAGTTGACTGCTAGTTGGATAGTTTTTTTCAAATTGTCCCTCCACTCCGGTAAAAAACAAACAAGACCAAAAAAAAATTCGAAGAATTATGATTTTATTATGTTTTAAAATTACAATGGAATATTAACAAGGAAAAAATATTGGCTTGATCGATCTTTAGTCCTCGCCCTTATTTTGGCCCATAAACTTTACAACTAGATTAAATTAGTTCTCGAATTATTGAAACAGGGCAACTTGGTTCTTTAACATGTCAATATAATGGTTTTGGGTTGTTTCGCTGACGTTCATCAATGTAAGCAGTTTTTCATCGATGTATCATATGTGTGGCTTCCTCTCTTTTTCTCTCCCGTGTCTTCTTCCTCTCTCTCTCTCTCTCACACACACACACACACTTTGTCTCCCTCCCCAAAGGCACTGTCCTTCCTCCCCACCGACGTCGCCCCTCCCCCCCATTTTGGCTACAGCCACCGGATCTTAAAATCCTAAACCTTGCCACCATCGCCCCTAGTGGTAGATGCCTCGGCGGTGGACGCCCTTGTGGCCTTCGCCCCTCGGCTCAATATTTTATCCCACCAAAGCAATTCTCCCTTCCATACTGGCACTACCCTTTCTCTATCATCGCACCATGTGTTCTACACACCAGTGCCCCCTCCCTCCATCGATGGGGCTACCCAGTGGCGGAGCTAGCCCATGTGAGGAGCCTGGGCCTAGGCTAGCTGGCCCTTGACTGGCCCATCTTAGAAGCCATAATTTGCAGCCCAACAGTCACAATCCCTCTCTTGTTAGCAGGTCGGAGCCTGGGCCTGGGCCCAGGGTGGCCGGGCTTTGGCTCCGTCACTGGGGCCACCTCCTCCCCCACCGACATAGGCTGTGCAACAAAACTGACTGTCCTCCACCATGTCGTTATCCTTCCCCCTTCTTCTCAATCTTATGTGTGCATACGTGGGCGCCATATCAATATAAATCATGCAAAACTTCTTACGTGGACACGAAGTCAACAAAACGGCCCAAAATCATCCTATTGATAGGTCAAGGACCAAAATGGTCCAATTTTAATAATTTGGGGATCAATTTAACTCGTTTTTGGAATTTAAGGGCCAGAATATAGCGAGGGCAAACATTTAGAACCAAATCAATACCTTATTATTAACTGGCAACCAAGATTAACATTATGGTGTCCAAAATATAGGAGGCTATTTGCAAATATTGGACACGTGGACAGGTGACATAGCCCTCCACATCATCTTGTTGGCTCATGGCGTTTTGAACCTCACTTGAACAACTTTGTGTTTTTAAATCGGTAGTTTTTAGAACTTGGGACCTATTCAAACACACAAGACAAGTCTAGGTAACTACGTTACAATTTAATAAATTTTTTGGGGGAGCATCGCTTAAAAAAATTGATACTCCATAAGTTTAGGACCAGCTGTTTGAAACCATAAATTTCACTGGGCAACGTATATACGAGTGGTTAAAACCCGACACCCGGTAAGTTTTTAAAATATGTCGACCAAAGGTGTATTTAAGGAACATATTAATGCCCAAAACGGCCTCACTTTTTGAAAGAAGAAAATGCACGACGTGAAACTAAAACCCGACAGGCCGGCAGGTTAGAGTAAGCTCGTTTCGAACATGTGAATTTAGTATGAATTTCATTGGGTGACAAGCCGTTAAGGCATGTGCAATGCTATGCGCCTACAGGCTACATCCATCCATTGGATATCCCATCACTATTAATTCACTATTCAATGAGAGAATTCCCTGTATACCATTGGAAAATTTTATAATTCCCTATCTGCCACTCGAAATTCTCACTTCCCTTACATGCCACTGGTTCAAGTTTTCTCTTCCCTTAGTGCCACGGCCGTTAAGTCTATTAGTTTTACCCATTTAAAAAGTTAATTAATGTCTAAAATGCCCCTTCGGTTTAAAATTTTAAAAATCATATCTCCTTCATTTTGACTCCAAATTGAGTCATTAAAATTTATAAATTTATGTAAAATCATGCTCTATTTGCTATTAAAATATTTGTAACATTTGGTATTTTCAGCTTTTGTTCTCCTTTTTCGTGAGACATGGCAGGTTTGATTAATTATTAAATAAAATTTACATCCATAAAATTTAAATTTCTACTTTCAGTTTTGACTATACATAATTTTATGAATATGTATTAATTTTTCTCATGTTTTTATGAATTTTATAATATTTTTATGAATTTTTCTATTTTGTAACGTATTAAAAAGGCAGGGGCATAATGGTCATTTTGTAACTCCGTTATATCCTTTACCGCTTGAGTGGCACTGATGGAAGAAAAAACTTAAACCGGCGGTATGTAAGGGAAGAGAGAATTTCCAATGGCAAATAGGGAATTTAAAACTTTTCTAGTGGCATATAGGTAATTCTCTATTCAATCATTACCTTGTTTCTTCCCACATTTTACTATCTTACATTTGTAGATTTGAAAATATCTTGTATGCCACTAAAAAAATGAAAATATCCTATATGCCACTAGGCCCACATGTCATACACCCAGACAACACCACATGTTATACACACAGGATGACATCTAGGGGATTGGAAATTTTTTTAGTGGCATGCAGGGAATTGTCCCTTTGTAATCCATATTCTACTACTACAGCGTTAAATTTACCAAATGAGCATGGTGCCCTGCGTGTTTGCGCGGCTAAATTTCGCTCAATCCTTTAATTTGACATGAAATATTATTTCTATTAATTTTTATTCTAAAAATTTATGCAATTTCTATTTTTGTTGTAATGAATATGAAGACTTTCTTTTAATGTGCATGCATATGAACGGAGATAAATAAACTATTTTTATTGTAGCTCGATCGAGATGGGAGACACTAGACACGCATGCATACGGTTAGAGGTGTCAATACTTGACACATGTAGTTGGAGTACGTACGTGTACTAGTTGCGAGCGCAGTGACGTGGTACTAGCTAGCACATGATCACTTAGGCACTTGCTACGTGCATAATCTAAGCATACATGCATCTTCGCTCCCCGTTTGATTGAGTAATTAATAAACAATCACGAACCGTTCAAAATAAACAGTCATGAGTGAGCAATCAAAGGCTCAAAGCTGCAGGCGTCCACGCATGCATGCTGCTATACGCGTACGTCGGAATTCATAGGCCGTGCGTGAGCATCGGCGGGCCGCGCGTGAGCGTCCGTCTGTTCGGACGCTCGAATTGAAGCATTTCCCTAATAATAATATGACAATAGCAGCGATAGTAGATAGATAGATATGCATATAGATAGAGGGTAAGCAATACACATGTCGTAAGGTTTTGGACTAAGCAAAAGTGAGGCGCACACAGCACACTCACATGTGCTGATGATGTCGATGTCTACTGTGCTTTCCAGCCACGTGACAGGTCCCGGGCCGATGTGGTCATGCGCCGTGCCACCGGCCGGAGCCTTGACGAGGCACCATCAGATACAGCGGCGGCGGCGGCGGCCGGGTCGCCGGTCGCCGCCGCTCGATCGTGCGGCGCGCGCCGGCGAGAGTCACATCGATCGCGATCGGTTAATTTCCCGCGAGGCCGCAACTTGTGGAGCGTGCACCGGGCCGGTGATCGATCATGCGCGCCAATATTAATATATATAGCGATCGGTAAAGAGAGAATCGGGTTCAGGGACCATGCACGACGTGTACGTGTGCGTGGAAAAAAGCTCGTGGGAGTTGAACACATGTTCGTCGCTCGTATAGTACGTGGAGGTTCGGCTTGGGCATTCCTGGCTGGGAATCGATCCGGCCGAGGAATAGGAGTGTACCGCTTAATTTGTGCATGCATGCAGCGCTTTGTGAATTGTGGTTCTAGTTAATAGCTTTAAGGTAAAGATGTAGCTGACGTGGACGGTAGCGAAAATAGCTTTTAAGATAAAGTTGTAACCCAGCCTAGAAACAGTTGCTTTTAGTTTTCGGGCTGTGCCGAAAGAGCTTTCCTTCGCATCCATCGTATCCACGTCTAATGGATGTTGAGAGATGATGCCATCCCTTTATCGCTCTATACCCTGTGGATGTGATCATGGTTGGTCCAGCCCGATGTCCTGGGCTGGGTCAAGCTGCAGTTAAGCTCAATTTTATAGCTGCATATGGGCTTTAAACAAGCCCAAGAGAAACCTCGTCAGGCACTGTCACTGTCGTACGTCCGCCGTCACCTTCAGGTTTAGGGTTTGGGGTTCCTTGTCCCCTTCGAGTGTACAGAGAGGTCAGGGAAGGCGGCGGTTCAATGGTGGGGATGGGTTTGTGGTGAGGCGGCGAAGCACTGGTTTCGCTGGAACGAACAAAGGCGGTTGACCAGCGATGGCGGTTGGATCACACTGGCGGTGGAACTTAGGATGGGCAGGACCAGCGAGGCGGCGGGAGGAAGGTGGGCGGCACGACGAGGTGGCGAGGGCGCTGTCGGCCACGGGTGGTGGCAGATGTTAGGATTTACGCCAATGCAAGATTATGAACAACACCAGAAGACATGATGTTATCAAAGGCTGCTACCGCCTTGGTTTGATCCAAACGGTACAACGCTCTGTAGAAGCTCTCAAGTCAAATCCCTAGCTACCTCTCCCTCCAAAGTCCCCGTCCCATCCCAACTTTGGAGATCCACCCAATCTCCCAAAGTTCCCTCCTCTGGTGATGTCACTGCAGGCAGCTGCCTCCTCTCTATGGTTATTTGGTGATGTCGTCTGCTACCTTCTTTCTTAGATGTTTTCGGATGCTGCTACCGCCGTGGTGTCGCCTCCTCCCTCTGGCCTTCTAGTGAGGCCATCAGTCAGCTCCTTCCTTAGATGATACAGAACTCCACCGTTGTGACATCACTTTCATCCGGTGTCGCCATTGGTCACACCATTTCTCTATCCGAACACTCCTATACTCTCTCCAGTGAAATCTCTATAATATATTTTTATTCATCCTATACATTTCATATTATAAAATAAAAATGATGTAGTACCTGATGAAGGAGCATGTGTCTTGGTAAATAAAATCATTAAGAGTAAAATGCACGGGCGGTCCCTAAACTATTAGTCGATTCTCATCCAGGTCCCCAATCTATAAAACTACAGTTTTTTTTTGTCCCTAATCTTTTTAAGTAGGTTCGTCCCAGTCCAAAATTGCCATGTGACAGCCCTAGAGTTGACGTGGCGCTGATATGACCGTCCATGTCACATAAATTATTTAAAAATTTAGAAAATCCTAATAGAAATCATAAAAAATACGAGAAATAGTAAAACAATTAGGAAAATTCATAAAAAATATTAAAAATAGCACTTGAGGGCTCCCATGCGCCATGATTTTCCTTTTTTATTTTATGATTTTTAAATAAATTTTCCACATTTTAATGTTTTTTCATTTTTAATGATTTTTAAAATGATTTCCATGTATTTTTATATTTTTAATGACCTTTTTCAAACTATTTTACGTGACATGTCAACGCCACATCAGCTCTAGGGTTGTCACGTGACAAGTTTGGACCGGGGCGGACCCAGTTAAAAATATTAGAGACCTAAAACTGCAGTTTCATACACTACACCATGACACTTTAGTAGCAACGGATGGTCTGTTGGCAAAAGACCCATATGGGAATCGACTAATAGTTTAGGAACCGTCCGTGCATTTTACTCAATCATTAATTTTGCGGTTATGGTTCTTGATGTTCAGGAGTCAATTAAGAAGAAGTCAAGTAGGGAAAATAAATCTCCAACCATCTATTTTATGCGACTTAAGATTTCTGTTGCGTTAATTGATTTTATGAGACATCTTAATTTATTTCCTGGTTTTAAATAATTATTGCTGATATCGTTAGCCTCTACATCCTTGTAAACATCAACATGCAGTGTACTTAATTACCAGCGGGGGAGTTCTCTTGACAGAGGTAGAGTGTAGATATCTGCTGATGTTTTGTGGAAAGTGCAAAATGCTTTTCTTGATAAGCAGCTATCCAAACGACAAGCTCATGCCTATAGCAGCTGATGCACTTGTGTACTGATTAGTACATTAATTATTGTCATGATATCAGCGTCAGATTCGAGCTTTAACATTCATTTATTGTCAATTTATTCTCGTTGGTATCATGATTTATCGTCGATTAGGGCATGTACAATGGTAGAGACAGCAGCTGTCTCTACCAATATGCCATGTCATCAATAATCAATGCTATAAACAACATCTACAATGGGTTGTCTATAAAGCTATCTATATAAACTACTAATGCAATGATCTATTGTGGTTGTTATCTTTGTAGCTAAAAAATAGCATCACAACATATGAAATCCTTGGTGTTTTAGAATTTAAAAATGATAGCTAAATTCAACCTGCAAAATTTAAGAAAATTCACAAAAAAAATTCCATTTCCTATCTTTTTGTTCTGTTCAATTTTTTTATTCCTTGACTTGTGTCTCTGTTTCCTACTCTTTCTTTGCTTTTTCATTCCCTGGCCGTCCTCTTTCTTTCCTACTTTTCCCCCCTTTCTTTCTTGTGCGTGTTCGAGTCTTCCTGTCTCAACCTTCAACTTTCTTTCTTCTTCCAAGCCTCAAATCTGAGCTTCAGAGCTCATGGTTCGCAACGTACCTAGCTCCTAGATCCGTGCGTGCCACTCGCGGAGATGACGAGCACGCGATTCGCATCGACGTCGAGCGTACCGCCGACGAGGATTCGCGCGGCATTGCTTGCCTGGGCATCGTCCTCTCCGCGCGTTTGCCCCGCACATGATCGATTTTTTCTTGGGTTCGCTGCTAGCGCCGTCGCTTGTGGAAGCGACGACTCCTCTCTCTCTTCTTTAACTCCTCTACATGTCAGCACAAATATGACATGGCATCTCTTATAGACAGCTTACAGACAGTTAAAGTGGAGCATTGTACATGCTCTTACTTCCGCTGGAATTTTATTATAATGCTAAATTCATTTGTTATATCCTATTTGTGGACCCTATACTTTATGCCATATAGGTTTATAATACCGTTCCTGGTCTATATATTCAGTAATGTTACATTGTCTCCATATATAATTCACCGTGCCAAGTCTTGTTTATTTTTCTCAAGTCATATATGTTGTGTTTGTATGCTGGGTGTAAAGTTGATTTAAAAAGAAAAGAATGCTAAGGCTTGTTAATGCAAAAAATAAACTGAGAAAGAAGTGAATTGTCACCTTCAGGTACTTGATTTTTTTTTTAACACAGCAAATTTGGTTGGCAGCTCTTATTTATGTGATTGTTCAATGTTCATCTATAATTGGTGATGAAGCAGCTGCCAATGGAAGATTTTTGTGAATTACAACTAGTTTTCATCAAATCTAAGTAGATTGCATGTTAGATGACTGATTGTTCATGGAAAATGGCTATTAACCTTTTTCATTCCCTTCGTTTTCCTATTTATATAAAAGAGAAAAACCATAGTCCATACACGGTAGTGTTGGTATATCATGCCCACATGTACAACAAGACCTTAAAATCATGTTCCCTTGGCCCTTTATCGTGTCTCCCTTGCCCTTCTCCCCTTCAACGATCTTACCGACAAGGAGAGGAAGGGGGTGTTGCTCTACTATCCCTTCCCCTTCCCTTCTCCGTCCTCAACGGCACCACCTCTGATTCAGATCAATATCCAAATCTGGCTAATCCATGCACAACTTCGACGCCCTTTATAGTGTCAGGGAGAAGGGGGAGGAAGACGGCAAGTTGGCCACTAGTGACGAGCTCGACAATTTGGGAGCCTTTGCTTGGCTAGTTCCGTTCTTCCCCTAGGCATGTCTCTTCTATAGAGACTTGTTGCGTCTCTATGCCTAAAGTCATTGTCTTGCATGACTATCAGATTTGGTCCAGTGAAGGAGAGAGTTGGTGTTTTGATGGAGCCATGAAGTTCCGGTGTGTGTCCTTTTTGGATGTTGTTGTCTTGGCCAAAATTGTCGGATCCAATGTGGGCGTAGTTGTCAATGGCCGGAGGCAATCATATATGAGTTAGCATCTTGGTTGTAGCATAGATGAGCTAGGTGTCAAAAAGTGGGAAACCGGCTTCTTGATTGCATACAACAAAAATATGGGGTGAAGAGATCTAGGAGAGGCCCAAATGAACCTTTTTCACGTCTCCTAGTGACTCGGGGGACACATCATTTTTTATCTTGGTTTGGGCCTCCCTTAGGATAACAGCCCTACGTCCAGCGTGCTTGTTGATATTCTTGGGCGAAAGGAAGCCTGTATGTGTACAAGTATGATGGGTTACAAGAGTTGCTAAGATATAGATATGCTTATGCTCCTTCTAGCTACCTATGTTTCAAGGCCACTATGCCTTGTGGTTATTCAATTGAGCTTGTCTTCTTCATAGTGTTGATCTACTTTTATAGGCGTCAGAGTCTCTTATTAGGGTTACCCGTTTCATGTGCGTCCGACCTAATGTTGTATGTTCTGAAAGTTTTTGTTGCTTAGCTTCCTCCATGCCTCTATCTTCGTACGTGGCAAGCACGATAACTCTGTCATGGCCCTTAGGGTTGGTATATGTCTTGTCATGTCCTTACTTCATTTTGAGAGGCTATGCCAACGCCTTGCTATTGTCTCTGTCATTGGGTCTGGCCTCCCTTGTAGCTACTGTCTTGTCATTAGTTAGGGAGCTTGGATGACCTCGCTATGGGCCCTTGAGTAGGTATACGTCCCTCGTTTGTTGGGAAGAATTGTGAGGTAGTATTCTTCCTCCTGACTGGTGTTATTTTCGTGCTATGCATGGTTCACCAAGTTTTGTTATTCTGGAAGGGTTCAATTTTTCTATTTAAATCCTGACATTTATTACCAAAAGAGGTATTTCCTTGGTACCATTTACTCTTAGCTTAGTCCCCGAGAATTTAGAGAGTGAACAGATCCACTCTCTGAATTTGAAGCCCTTTAATATAAGGTGAACGGGTAGACTCTTCTTTGGGTTTGGGCCTGAGGTCACATTACCTTTGGGCTTTATTTGAGGTATGTTTTGTTGAAAACGTTATTTCTGTAGTTCTATTTTTTTCTTCTTCTTCGTTGTCTTCCTCTGGTTTCTCGCTATCGTGCTTAGGTTCCTATCCCGCCATCTTTCATTGAGTTTTTGGGTTCCTCTAAGGCTGAGCTTACCCCGTGCGACATTTCTAAGAGCACTATCCAATCGTTGGAGAGCCGGGGTCATTTGGAGCGCCCCTTTCTTGGAGGGCTTCTTCTCCAAATACCATACTTCCTACTCCCTTAGAGGGAAAGGTTGTAGTTTTTGATCTATTCTTGTTGGGGGGATTCCACTCTTCAGAGAGTGATTTTCTCTATGATTTTCTTTCCTTGCTGAAATTTGAGCTTTTCAATTTGAACATAATTCAATCATCTCTGTTTCCGTCTTTGTACAACTCTGTGAGGGTTTCTCAGGGTGGAACCTAGTGTAGATCTGTTCTTGCCGAGTTGATTTATTTCCATCTTTGAAAAAATTGCTGCGTCCAATACGCTGCTCCGGTCCTTTAGGAGAAAATGACGAATTGGGGGTGAAAAATGGTTTTATTTGTCCATAGGCTCTAGTAGCTCTCTCCAGCATTTAGGACTATCATCGAGGTTACTTTTGTTTCCAATCAAGAGTTGACCTCTAATCTTGTAGAACTAGTAGTTCGGATTGATGGCCCGGTGACTGTGGCGGAGCTTCATTAGGGCCAGCCTGGGTGCTGCCCCCCCCCCCAACAATTGTAAAATCCTTTGAGAAAGTAGTGTTACATAGGCTAAAAATTGATTATATATGCTTAATGGCCCCCTCTAATCTTCATTAATCAGATCTCTGCCCCCTCTCATATGTTGCTCAAGCTCCGCCACTGCCCGGTGAAGTTGGGTCTCACCGGCAAGCAAATAACTTTAAATTTTCTTAGGAATAAGATTAGCTCTTTGAGAAAAAGGGGTTGCCCTTTCTTCATGGTGAAGGAATGGCATGATTTGAATCGGGATGCCATTCGAGGTAAAATGAATCCCTTTATTTTGCTTGTGATGTATCGATTCATGGGTGTTCTGATTTCGAGTCGATTTTTGTAGCTCGCTTTGTTCAAAGGGTAAAATTGGCTGCGGAAGCTCCGCTTGAGTCATCCTTCTCTCAGATGGGAATATAAGGCTTTGACAACATCCATGAAAGGATTTACATGTTGATCTCCTTTTCTTGTCATTTTATGTCTAAACTTCTGATTTCCCAATGTGTTGTGCTACCTTTTAGGCGAACGAACCTACTGCTGTCAGCTCATGTTCATCTTCATGCTCCAATGTGCAAAGCTCATTGTGACGGATTGCCAGGATCATCGAAGCTGCAACGGTCCTCGAAATCAAGTGAAAGTTATATTGTGTCCATAGGGGAGATATTATGGGTGCATATAGAGTACGATGACAAGGTAATGCGCACTCTAGATTATTGTGCTTGCCTGTTGTGATACCTAGGATGCCTCGTGTAGCCCACAATGGGTGCAAGAGGCTCGTGAAGGTTTGTAGGCCCGGTATGAGGCTTTGTACCTAAAGACCCAACCCTGGATACAAGGGAGAAGAACAGAACCCTATACAATGGTAATTAATATGTGTCTCTTATCAATGACATGGACATGTTTTGCTGATGTGGCATGGAACAAAATGAAAAAATATTAGAGTCGGACTCTTGGTGAAGAGATGACTCTTCACAAGCTCCTAGAAAGAATTCGAGAGGAGCAACATTAAATAGCATATAAGTTCTTGTGCATTCCCTTTGTACACGCTTAGAGCATCTCCAATGGGGCCAGGTCAGCTTGCTGTAAGGGTTCCACATAGGATTTTCTACTGAGATGGAGGAGAGAGGGTGCAGCAAAGCCATGCGTCGGCGCTACATCAAGTGCCGGGAGCTACGAGCCCCCCGAGACGCGTCTCTCTCTCTCTCTCTCTCTCTCTCTCTCTCTCTCTCTCTCTCTCCCCCGAAACACACTACAAGCAGCCCCGCGCCGTCGTCGTTGCCGTCGCCGGACCAGGCCTTGCACCGCGCCGTCGTTGCCTCCGCCGGACCCGGCCCCGCGCCGCGCCGTCGCCGCCGCCGCCGCCGGACCCGGCCCCGGGTTGAGCCGTCGTTCCCCGCCGCCGGATCGGGGCCCGCGCCGTCCGTCGTCATCGCAGCCGCGCCATCGTCGTGTTGCTGCGCCGTCGTCGTCTTCATTGTCGTCGTCGTCGTCGTCATCGTTGCCGTCGCCGTCGTTGTCCGGATCCCGGTGAGGCCGTGACGGCGAGGGAGGGCACGCCGCGGCGAGGGAAGGGTGCAAGGCGGCTCAAGGCGGCGTGGGGCTGCGGCGGCGGTGAGGGGAGGGGAGAACGCCGGCGAGGCGGCTTGAGGCGGCGGTGGTGAGGTGAGAGGGAGGGAGCATGACGGGCACAGTGAGATTTGGGGGAGATTTGTCCGGTGGAACTGTGGAAGAAGAAAGTAAAACATAATATATTATGTGTGGTGGGTCCGGTAGATTTTAATGCTATAGCCAAGCTGTTGTGCAGATTGTCTCTTAGGCTGATGTGGATGTGCCACATAGGCCTTAAAGCCAGCAAGTTGGCTCTACCATTGAAGATGCTCTTATTTTTTTGCATAGATGAATGTGTCAAGAGACATTTATTAATGTATACCGCTTAGCCGATGCTTTGGCTGGATTTGCAATGATGGCTGTGGGCTTCTTTACTTGCGCGTGCGGCAACACATATATTTTTTGATAATCATGGGCATGAATTCACATGACTGCGCGCGGTAGTCGTACGCATGGTATAGATTTTTATTTTTTCTGTTTTAACATGAGAATTTCTATAATTTTAGGATCAATGTGGTGGCTTGGTTGGACCCTTTTTTTAATTATATAGTAACTAGCAGGGTGCCCCATACTTTTCTACGGCTAGATTTTTCTTAATCATTTAATTTGACATGAACTCTTATTCCTATTATTTTCTATTCCAAATTTTTGGAATTCTCTTTTGTCATAGCAAATATAAACTCTTTCTTTCAATCTCTTATTTTTTTTTTATTCTAAATTTTTATATTGTTTTGTCATAACTGATACAAACTCTTTTTTAATCTGGCATGCACTCTTATTTCCATTATTTTGTTTGTCAGATTTTTTTTGTTGTAGTTCATATCAAATATTTCTTTTAATCTATTCCATTATAGTTTAGGCCCGCAATAATCAATAGTGTAGATTTTTCTCTTTTCAATTAATATGGGAATTTCTAGGATTTTATGATTAATGTGGTGGCTTTGTTGGACCCTATTTTTATACAATAGATAAGTTCCAAATTTCGATACTGTCTTGTTATAGCCGATGCTAACTCTTTTTTTAATCTAGCATAGACCTTATTTCTATTATTTTTATTTCGAATTTCCTTTTTTTGTTGTGGTTAGTATGAAAATTTTTCTTTTAAGTTAATCCATTATAGTTCGGGCTCACAACAATCAATGATGTAGATATAAAATTTTCTTTTAATCTAATTCAGTATAGTTCGAGCCCACAACAATCAACAATGTAGTTTTTTTTATTAATATAGGATTTCTAAATTTTTAGAATTAATGTGGTGACTACATTGAACACTGTTTTAAATATATAATAGATATATATAATATAAGGGATCTCAGTCGGCAAGTGACTCTTTTGACTTGCGTGAGTACTGAGTATAACTAAGATCAAACAGCACGTTATGGCATGTTTAATAGGTGATGATTCAACACTATTTTTCTAGGTCATAAATGAGCATTACCATTAAACATGTTAGCTTCTGCAGTAGATGCTTATTTGTCCTTCCTCTATCTCTATTCACCTCATAAATGTGTCTGCCCCATCACTATTCAACCCCCCCCCCCCCCCCCCCCCCCCCCCCCCCCCCCCCCCCCCCCCCCCCCCCCCCGCCCGCCCGCGCACAACCGCTCCATCACTATTCCTACCCTTCTTGCCTTATTTCTTGCTCCATCATGTTGCTAGAGGTGGTCTTGTAGCGCCAAGTTTGCATCCAACCCTTGGGTTTGGCTGGAGGACGAAGACTTCACGACATATGAGTTGAAAGAGGTTATTTTAAGAGCATCACAAATGGAAGTCCAAGTTAGACAGTCCTATTACTGCGACAAATAAAATATAAAAGAGAGAACTATAGATGAATAATGACTGAATAGTGTTGAACCGATCTAAGTTATATATTGGCTGATGATGTCCAAGGTCGAGGTTGCAGGATTCAAATATGATCCAACTAGGATAAAAAAAAAACTTCATCCGTTTCAAATTGTAATTCACTGTTGACTTTTAAACGCGTCTTTTGACCATTCGCCTTATTTAAAAAATTAGTGCAAACATGCAAAAATATAAGTCATGCATAAAGTATGTTTAATGATAAAACGAATCACAACAAAATAAATAATATTTACATATATTTTTTGAACAAGACGAATGATCAAATAGAATATCCAAAAATAAACAGTGAACTACAACTTGGAAGGAAGGGAGTACATATATAATAAAACAGGAAAAGAGCATAAAAGTAAGCAGTTCATGTACGTACGGGGTCGGCACGTGGGCAATGCTTTCGCGACAATTTGGACGCAAAGAAATTTGCACCCGGCATACATCACGCGGCGCGTCAACACACTCTTAAAGCCACACGTACGAGCACCTGCAAAATCTCAGGAGCCAGGATACACGAAACACGTACGTAAGCTCTACGCTTGAGCACGAGCATGTGTACCGGACATCGTGCACAACCGTTTCCGTATAGACTTGGCCACCGATCGAGTCAAGTCCTCGATCCACGTCGGACAAGGTTAATCCCATTTTGTCTACGCGGCAACGCCACTTGGCATTTATACATGTACACACGTGCACATACTTCCAAGGCGGAGGCAATAGTGTAACGGGGGTGGGACCGTGGGAGTGGGCAGCGTGTACTAATCTACGGCGGCTAACACTGAACCTCACCATGTGCAATACCGATAATTAATCGATTTATCAAGTGATGTGCAATTGAATACTATCATTGTGCAATTGAATACTATCATTATTAGGAGCAGAGCCATGCATGCGCCTATCTATGTGCACTGCACATCTTGTTATTACTGGGTTATTTATATCCTTGCCTGTCTCTTGGACCTGATAAGCAGTCCGTCGGTGTCCAAGGCTACGTCCAAAATATCATGCAAGTGGAGGGCTACTTGTATATTTGTGTAAGTGTACACTTGTTGCGGCTGATTTGGTGCATTGACCTCTTTGCCAATCCTCGGATTGAGGATGGCTCAACACTTCAGCCCAACTATGCACTGAAAAGGCACACACTTGCAGATTAAACTAGAGGAGTTGTTACAACTATATATAAAAAATACATAGCTTGTTCCATCGTATCACAACATTGCAAATAAAAATGTGAAAGAATTACGATTGGGCGAAACGCTCTTGCCTCTTTCTGCTCTACCGTAGGTGGGCCCGCGCGGGTTACAGCGCTTGGTCTCGCGTGCTCCCTGCTAATTTGACATGCATGCATGCGGGGCTCGGCAACCCCCAATTTCAATAGATTAATTGGATACTTCCCATATGAGCATGATACATGGGCATAAATTGTTCCATCCGTTTTATGAGCATGCTTCAATCCGTGTATAACCATGCTCCACCAGTTAAAATTGAATCATTTCGATAGGCGTACGACCATGTTTCGGTAAGCAATTCAAAATGTTTCATGACACCCATTGAAATGTTCCAACATGTATACTAGCATGTTCTAATAAGCAAATTAAAATGTTTCAGCTGTTATATGCCCATGTTCCAACCCTAGATAAACTTTGAGTAGATCAATCGATTTGTTCAGGTTCGTGTGCTAGACTGCTAGGTAACATGCTCATGCATGCAGTGGGGGCCATCGGCATGGCAAAGCTGCTGCACTTTTTTTTTTCCAATATGCAGTGGGGCCCACGAGCATGACAAACTTCTTGCATCTCTGCATCTCTCTTTGGCCCTGTTTGAATACTTTAGCATGGCTAAACTTTAGCTAGCTAAATTTTAGCCCATTAGCTATTAGCTAGGTAGTGTTTGGATTCTAGTGGCTAAAGTTTAGTTGGTTTGTTGATTTGTCAAGAGTACCCTTGCGATGGTTTTTGGGCAGTTGGGCTAGACTATTCAGCGCCATAAAGCAGGGGCATAAATGTATTTTTGCGAATCTGGTGAAAAATTAGCCCACTTTAGCATAGATTTATGGACTAATGGTCTAGTTGTTAGCCCATGGGTGGGCTAAAAATTAGTCTCTCAATTAGCTAGGCTGTTTGGATGTCTAGAGGCTAAAGTTTAGTGGTTAACAATTAGCCCTTGCAATCCAAACAGGGCCTTTGTTGTTGTGTGCATGCATGCTTTGGGGCCTACAGGCAACGCAATTTTTTGCTACGTCTAAATCGGATGTTCAACCCATAATGGGTTCCAACAACCAGCACTACAGGAAACAAACTCTAAGTGGACGGCCAGAAAAATCAGTGTCGACGACCAGAAAGTCGCCGAACAACCAATTTCGGCGGCACAACCTAAACCGCCGACACAGTGAGAGTAATGTCGGCGGCCAAATCGATTTTGCCGACAAAGGATCAGGCCCCTCTCGCGCCTAGGATGAAAATTCAAATTTGAAGCCCGTCCATTAGTCTATGTCGGCGGCCAAACCAAGGCCTCCCGACATTGCCCCTCCCCCTGACGGAAGAAAAACTGGTTGAACGGGACGACGTTAAAACGGTCCCACGCGTCAGTAAGGCGATATCGCTGACATGCGAGGCCAGCAGCTTAGCTAATGGGGAGCGACAGACACCAGCTGTGTCGGCGGCATATAAAAGGACGCCGACACTGATAAAAAGAAATATCAGGGGGCGCAGCAGGGCTCGAACCCACGACCTGTGGGGAGCTCGCGCCGCGCCGCGCGCTGATAACCAAGTGACCAGAAATTTTTATTCAACATATGATACCTGCAAACATTTATTAATATTGAGGACAGAATGCAGGTTTCAGTTTTGTCGGCGGGGTCGTTGACAAAATGCAGCTATATCGGCCAAGCAGGGTCGGCGAACTTTTGTGGGTCAATGTCGGCAGTATTTGGACCTGTGTCGGGGGCTTTAGCCGCCGACGCTGCTGCAGATTCCTGTAGTGCAGGGGTGGAAACCAGCCAAGTTCGAGCGAGCCAACCTTCAGCTTGGCTCGCTTTGTTACCGAGCCGAGCTCGGTAGGGTGTCCGAGCTAGAAACTCGGCTCGGCTCGTTGGAAGCTCACGAGCGCTCACGAGACAGGGAAAACATTGGTCTCCTAATCTTTTAAGGCATTAACCATTGCAAAATATAAGTTAGCATTATACATATGAGTATCAAAATGACTTGTGCATGCGTTTGTGGGTTTTGGACTATTTTATGTGCCTTTTAGCGATAAAATATGTCATTTTCTAATTGTTAAGAGGTGAAATAAATAGCATTAGCATGTAAACAAGCTAAAACGAGCCAAGTCCAAGCGAGCCAGCCTCTGGCTCGGCTCGGCTCGCTAATGGCCACGAGTTGGAAATGGGGCTCGGCTCGTGCTCATTTATAAACGAGCCGAGCACGAGCAGCTCACGAGCTTCGAGTTAAAGTTCCAGCCCTAGTTACAACAAAGATATGTCATATTTTTATGGATAGTTTGATGCATACACACACAAATGATTTGGCTTAATTAAATACTCCATCTTTTTTTTCATTTGACGCTTTTGACTTTTGCACACATCTTTGACCATTCGTCTTATTAAAAAAAATTATTTATTTTGTTATATCATTAAATGTACTTTTAATATGACTTATATTTTTCAAGTTTGCACTAATTTTTTTAATAAGACGAATGGTTAAATACGTGTATAAAAATCAAAGGCGTAAAAAAACGGAAGGAGTACTTCCTCCGGTTCTAATTATAGGTTCAGCAGACACGCACAAGTCGAAGATTTGAAACTTGTATCTGGAAATTTTTTGAAGTACTTATTTAGATTGGGTCATCAGACATATATTTTGATCTTGAAAAAAGTTCATAATGCCATAATTTCGGTAAATTTTATATAAATCATAATAATAATTAATGGTCAAGGTTATATTCACAGGTTATATTGACGTCTGGATTATCAAGTTTTTTTTAATATAAACCGGAGGGAGTATCAAGGGTCAGTAATTTCGCGCCGCCTGGAATTCTAGCTAGTGAGAACTGGGAACGGGAGGTAGCATAATCCTACTAAATTAGTCAAAGACATCGTCCTCTCCTCTGACTAACCAGATCCCTGACGATAACCTTGGCACCTTAATTTGGACAAGAAGAAAGTACATGCATGTGTGATGAACTTTCAACTATAGACCATTGTGAAAGCTACAAAATTATATAGACAATTCTATATGCTATCTGTGCTGATCAAGATGGTGCCAGCAGCTATCAAGCTGCTCGCAGTTCAAATTACAAATATATATAGGACAGATTGCTTAGAAGAAATACTGAAGGATTTTTAATTATAAGGAGACAGCTCCTTATAGGATGTGCAATATCACTTATCTACTCGTCCCCGTCAGTAATCAGCCACTCAATCATTATCAATAGCTCACATGTTGATCCAGTTTGCACGAGATTCCTTTGATTTTTGCCCTGAGAGGGGATGCTCATATCGGTAAAGCACTCTTACACGCATGCTGTTCATCAATTTTTATTGGGAAGTATATTCACAAGGTATGCTTTCATAGAACAACATTTCAGATCGATCCATTAATTTCTTCCAATATCTACTGGCCAGGGATTATTTTTATCGGTCATTGGCGAAAATCGACCCTATTAATTGGACACCCCAGTAGAACATCAAACCAGCTTCGAAATACCTAGTTCGAATAAATTTGGTATAATTCAGCTCAGATTTTTTTAAAAAATTCAACCCATATAATCCGATATTTTCTAGCTGATCATCACCGTGGTATTTTTAAAACAAGAATGGTGTCATGTGCATTTACGTGGATAGTTTTATAATTCTACGTATTCCTTTCTATTTCAAATTTTTATTTCTTTATTATAGTTGACATGTCCCCCTTTTCTAGTTTTGTAATTGATATGGACTCTTTTATTTTTTATTTCAATTAATCAATTAATCTAGCCAGTCATGGATCCGCGACGACGCTGATGCCTGCGCGGCGACGATGATGGCAACGCCTACGCGGCCGAGGCGGACTAGGTCACGGTGATGCCGATTTGCCAGAAGATTTGGGGATATAGGGTTCTTACTCGGAGGGATCAAGCTTGGATCCATCTGACATGGTCTGGTTGGAACGGGCCACTTAGTGGCGACTCACATGTCAGAATGGTGGCAAAAGGTAAATATGATAAACCATACATATTTTGAACCGTCTACCGCGAGGAAATGGCTGGAATGGTATATTCCGAAGAAAACAACTTTAAAATGGTATGTTGCCCTTCTTTTGATGTATACATCGGCATAATATAAATTTTATTTGCTGATGCGTTTTGTTGGGACCTTGAGCGAGCACTTCGACGAGGATAGAGGTGAGACATCGGACAATCATAAATTGTTGAAAGCCTCAGATGTCGCTCCCAGCAGAATTGGAAAAAAGGATACTCCCAATGAGCCATTTCTTCTTCCTCATGTCAGCATCTATTAGCTTAATTTTTCTGATACGCTTTCTTATATTGCCTTGTTCGCCAAACATGAGGTGATATTTCTTTATCAACCGGTTTAGAAACCGATTGTTTGACTGTTTCAGAGCTTCCTTGCAGTTTTCTCTTTGGTCCAACAACCGATTGCTCTTTTTCTTAGTTATTATCGTTTTTTGTGCTGAAATATCAGAAATAACCGAAGTTGGAGCCAATGAATCGCTAGAATATGCCTCATTATCGGTATTTTCACCATCAATTTCACTCTGACAGTCGTAAGATATGTCATCGTCATCAGAATTTTCTTTCTCATCTCCCTGTGATGTAGCATTAAAGCAACGATTTTCCTCAATTCCAATCGGCTTTTCACATGTATTCCTAGGCATGTATTCTTGTTGTTGAAGCACTTCTTCATGCTATCTGGATGAATCATTCAGCCCCCGAGGCGAAATAGCAATGCTTTCCGATGAGCCAGATACCGATGGATCTTCAATTTTGCTCAACGCGGCACCGGACAGATTGCAATCATCATCTTGTTTTGAAGATTCCTGCTGATCCGTGATGATTTTTTATGTGAAACCAGATTCAACGAAAAGCTCTCGTCGTTCTATTGTCCGTAGTGTACCCGAACGTCCAAAACGGACTTCGGATGACTCCGTTTCGGCTGTTTGAAGTTGGGCTGTATTGGAAGTTCGAACTGAATTCGCGATTGAATCGGCTTCTTGCTCGAGCTGATCTTGATCGACGATACTTTTGGGGACTTAACGACGACTTTTTGTTTTTCCGATGATGAAGATATGGACGATTCGGTATGAACAATCACACCGATTTGTTGCTCTTTTGTTTCTTCTTGCTGTAATGGAGACGTCGATGTTGGCGGAGGCGTCGCCGTCATCTCCAGCGGAGACGTAATCGAAGAAGCCAATTTCACCATCGATGTTGAGGCGGTGGGAGAAGCTAGCCTTGATGCTATTGTTGATGATGCATCGGCCGGTCTCGTCGTCGACATCTGTGGTGAAGTGGTATGATATACCTTTGTTATCGGCTTTTTGGAATAAGCCAATCTCGACGTTGACATTGGCGTAGATAGATTAGACGTCCATCTCACCGCCGATGCTTGTGACGAGGCAGCAGGCTCTAATGCAAATTCTTGTGGAAAATAAACCGTTCTTGCTGGTGATGAGCTTGCTGGATTCCATACGGATTGTTGTGGCAAACCATATAGTAAAGCCAAATTTTGAATCAATGCTGTCGATATCATCTCATGTATCTCCTCTCGAAAAGCTTCCCATTGGAAATTCTCGATCTTGCACAGACGAGTAGACATGATTCGTAGATCAGACGATATGGGTCCCACCAGGCGTGCCAATTTGTTGACGCGGAAAAGTGGTTTCCCGACGCCAACTACAGCCGAACTCCGGGGATCGGCTTTGTGAGGACGTGCCAGCCGATTTAACCTTTTGCAATCGGCAAGGTATCCGATAGATAAGCTGCCGGCGAAGCAACGACGATTTACCGATAGCTTGGAAAATAAATCGATGATCGGCTTAACGATGAGACATCGAGCCGATAGAGCAGACAAGCCGCCGGCGAAGCGATCAGCGCTTTACCGATAACTTGGAAGATAATTCGATGATCGGCTTAACGATGAGACGTCGAGCCGATAGAACGGGGCGGAACCTAACACCTCCGGCAGATGGCGATGCGCAGCAATGCCACCGAGAGATAGTATTCCGGGCAAAACCTAACTCCTCCTGGCGGACGGCGATGCGCAGCAATGCCGCCAAGAGATAGTATTCCGATGCCAATGACGAGGAGATCGGACTGAACCGAGGCAGTCCCTACCGAAGGAGTTGACGGCGAGAAGATCGATCTTAGTCGAGACAGTAAACGCCGGCATTTGTACTTAGAACGTCGATACGATCGGATTGATCAAGTTCATGGCACAAAGATAAAAGTAGACGAAATAGTAGATTGTATTGATCTGCTGAAAGAGAGAGGTGTGTTACACGCCGCACCACGGCTCTAATTTATACTGATGATGTACCGGCTAATCCGATAACTTAACATGGACTCTATCTCTTACTTACCTACAATAACTAACCGACTAGACTTATCGTGCAAGGCACGGTCTAGATCCAAACCGACTCTAATAATATTACTAATTTTATTAACCTTGTAGCCGACGTGAGCTTGAGCCTTCCTTGCTTGATCTTCACGTGCATACAAACCACGTACGGGTTAATTACTAATTGGCCTTCCATCTTGATCTTGATCACGTAGCATGCTTCAGGCCTTCCGAAAAACAAGTCGATCATGCACTTTTCAAATATAGCCAATTTCATATGCATAAAAACATGATCGGTCATCCAATTATTCCATATGATCATCTCACGTAGCTTTAACTAGTCATTAAACCATGTTCGTGCCAGGCCACATATACACGTATAGAAGCCGATTGTAGTATATCCATGCTTAATCATGTGTACCATATATCCCTTTAATTGGCTATCTAATCCTTCCGTGTATATATGCATATATAAAATCGATCATAATCTTTTCCAAATATTATCCGATCAACCAATAATGATGCCTGAGTATATGACGATCTAGCTTCTTTTTTGGCCGAATAAGCTGTTTTTACCCCTTTTTAGCCAGTAAAATAACCATATTTTTGTGCCAAATTATGGTATCAACACCCATATTTTCATGATATGGTTCCACCTCGGAATGCCCTTCGCCAACAGGGTTGACATGATAAACAACCACGTTGCCTTCTGGGTTCACATCTAAACAAGGGATTAATAGCAATAGTGAGTACAAAGTACTCAGCAAGCGATATTAGCAACAAAAAGAAATAAATAAAAAATCTTCTTACAAAACATACCTACGCTAATACCTTCTTTCTCCTTTACCAAAATAAAATACATATTTATTTATAAGAGTTGATCACTTTCAACTTAAGAAAATCTACTAACACTCGTATATGAAGCGGACTTAGCCTCCGTAGCCTCTATTTCAGGACACAGGCATGAATTCATAATTTTAACCCTGCGCAGGTTTGTACTACTTTACCTGTAGCCGCTCCGAACAAAGTCGAAACTCAGAGTGTTTAAACTATTTGGTAGGTTACATTTCCAACCCGGTTGATGAACAAGTGATGATGATTCTCTTTAGACGCACTTACCCACTTCCACGCACTCCATCCACTTGTCCTCACAACCGTTTTACTCAATCATTTCATCGGTCCATGAGTAACATCTCGGCATAATATAGTGTTGTTGGTCGGGGAAACCATGGGCCCGCTCACCCGCCCCTGCTAGTTATCTACCTACCCAATGTGAAGAATGTAACCGCCGCATAAATCAACTTTTCTAACCACTACGCGAGACCAAGGTTGATACGATTTTAATATGGCTCCATATCCGAGTGATAGTTAAATATCCTTATATTATACACTACTAGAATTCTAACTTTTACCGAGTGTGCAAATACTGTCAGCCATTAGAAAATACCGTAGGACATGTATATAGCCGAGCGTATACCGTCGGTAACTTCCCTCGGCCACCCATGATGGGTAATTCGTGCAATTACCGATGAAACCCTCGGGAATGAATTTAGCGACAGTTTTTGAAGCACTCGGAAAATGTATGGGTGAGTGACTTTAACTTATCGTCGGAAATAGAGAGCACTCGAGAAAAGTATGAGTGAGCAGGTTTAACACACCGACGGAAATGGTAAACACTAGGGAAATGTGGTGGAATAAATATGACAAAATTTAACGGATGAAATAGGAAAAATATTTTCCTATCAGGATGAACCTCTATATACATACTTGAACTTTGACATCATTTTTTTCCCATTAAATCAAGTTAATTATAAATGTGTGTTGCATAGGATTCGAACCCATGACCTATTGAATAAAACTCTCCCACCTAGCCAACTCACCTCACACACTTGTTGTTTAAAATTATATATGCATTTCTTTTTAACTCCTATCATTATACAATGGTCGATTGTTTTGCTTTAAACCTTCGGTCATTCCTTAAATGGCCGAGGGTTCTCTTAAATGGCCGAGGGTTTTATTTTAACTGTCGGTCATCACCATGAATGACTGAGAATTTTATAGTTTTATTTCAACCGTCGGTCATTCCCTTGAATGACCAAGAGTTTTCTTTTAACCGTCGGCTATTCTTTTAGATGACTGAGAGTTTTAGTTTTACCGTTGGCCAATGGTTTCCTAAAAACCATTGGTTATTGTTGCATCCTCTCGGTTGGGCATTTAATAGCCGACCGTTTTTTCTAACACTAGGGAAAGTATGCACCGCCGGTCACCTTAACTTTTATCGAAGGTTTGTAGGTAATTGTTCTTCACACTCGGCAAAAGTTAGATTTCTAAGTGATATCTTGTGAAGGGCCCCGCCTAACCTCAGCACCTTCCCAGAGCACCCTTCATCCACCATAATATTTTTAACGACTTGATCACTCCATCAATCAAACTGTCACTTTCTCCATCACCAAGAATTTAATTTGAGGAAAACTTTAAATGCAATACATGCTAGATGTGCATATGCAAAAAAAGTATATAGCTGAAATATACTACTCAACATCAAAGGAATGATTGACTTCTATCTTGATCCAGAAACCGGTACTACTCTCCGATTGATCGCTATCGATCGCGCAATTTAGATCAATTCCTAAAATATAGTTTATATGCTTTAGGGAGTAACCAAAATACAGTTTCAGAAAAAAAATGACTTAAGGGGTATTTTTTAGGCAATTTGGAATTTGGGCACACTATAGGAGACGAAAACTGTGTGGGTGGCCGAAAAACTTTTGTCGGCCGCAAAAATACCGCCAATACTATTTTGAACTCTATGTCGGCGGCCCTAACACAGACCGCCTACATTAAAACACAATGTGGGCGGCCATCAATAAGCCGCCCACACTAGTCACACCACCTCGCCTGCCTAACAGCAAATTTGAAATTTGGAGCCCTCTCAACTAAACTCTATCGACGACAAAGTTTATGCCGTCAACACAGAGACACCCACCTCACGACATCTTAACGACCTAACGAAACCACCTCATGGTGGGCCGACATGGCAGACAGAGGACGTCTCTGCCTTGATGGGCATACTTGGGAGTTCCACTAGAGGAGCCAGGCAGCATCATTGTCGTCGTCATAGGTTGTGCCGCCCATAAAAACCCAGAAATGTCGTTGGCCCCATTTATGCCGTCCACAAAAACAATGTCGGCGAAGGACCTTCTGCCGCCGAGAAAACACAAGACCCTGATTCATTCCAGCCCACCAGCATCATTCTTTGTGGGCAGCATAAACTAAGTCATCCATATAGCGCAGTTTTTGTGGGCGGCTTAAGAGCAGACCGCCGACATAATGCTGTTTGTGTGGGCGGCATAAATCGATACCGCCCACACATACCCCAAGGCCCCCTGACCCTTTTCAGCCTACCCGCGGCTCGATCGACATTATCCTATGTGCCATCTAAGGTTATAGGACATGCATAAGACATAATAAGTCGTTCCACGAGGCTATATTAACCTACGTTGCACTTTTGGTACAGGTTCCTTCGAAACCTTGAAGTGCATTGCACAAAGCTGACACAAAGTCTAGGTTTGGAGGGAACATGTGCCGAATGTGCAACGCAGGGAAATACAGCCCCATGGAATGGCTTTTAATGTGTTGTGAATGCCCTAAAATCTTAGATGACACATACGACAGTGTCGATCGAGCCGCGGGTGGGCCGGAAAGGGTCTAGGGAGCCTTGAGGGGTTTGTGTGGGTGGGATAAAAAGAGGCCGCCCACAATTCTTATTCGGTATGGGCGGCATAAAGGGAGGCCGCCCACGGCATAAAGGGAGGCCGCCCACATTGCTCCGTCTATGTGGGTGGCATGAACTAAGGACGCCCATAGAGACCCCCAAGGCCCTCCTGACCCTTTCCGGCCCACCCGCGGCTCGATCGACACTGTTCTATGTGCAATCTAAGAGGAACATATTTTCATATATCCATATTTTCATATATGCATCAATTAAATCTCCAAAACATACCCATTCTATTTCTTCTCTCTTGACATGATTTTAGGAAAAAAGGTGATAAATGTTTTCCTCTTTAGTGTAATTTTCGCGGTGATGGATCCCGATGGGGCCTCACCACCCGAATGGGGATAGGGTCAGGGAATTTTGATCCCCGAGACAGGAAATGGGGACGGGAACAAGGATGGAAAAATTCTATAGATCACGGGGTGGGAAAGCACTCCCCGACAGAGAATATGCTCGTTGCCACCCCTACATACAACTGGGCTGCAAAGGGCATGGTACACAGCAGAAAGGATGCATCACCTATTCACCTTGCTGGCCTCCATCCATGTAAGACACACCGTCTGCCTTAACCCCTTTTTGTGATTTTCATATTATTCATTTTTTAAAGAATACTGTAAAATATCTATTTTGTAAATTTAAAAATACGATAGTCAATATTCCTCAAAATAGATATACTTAATTATATTATAATAATGTTAAGATATTTTTTAATATACAAAAATAGTAAATTTGATTCACAGTGCAGCTGCATCATATGTCTTTCCTGGTGGCTGGCATTCCCCTCAAAACACAATTTTGAGCATTTGCTGTAACTTCTTTTAAGCCCTCGATAACTCAAAACACAATCTGTATCTTCCTTCTATCCTTCTCTAGCTTCTCAATTAGTATTTGATTTTTAAAATTATTGTATTTTCCCGGTAGTACAACCAAACCTGATGTTTGAACAATATCTACGTATTTAAATTCAGCAGAATTTTATATGTCATGACGTTTCAATCATGCTTTTTTTTCTTCTGTTTTTGTATTTTCAAAATATATCCTGCGAATCAAATATGCCGTGAAAAAGGAAAACTGTATACACATATCAGTACGGACTAAACTGTAAATAATACAAGACCAATCAAAACTAATGGAAACTCCAAAACTATCGTGACGCTGAAATGCTCTCAAATTCTAGACATTTGTCCCATCCAATCCATCATTCCAACGTACATTGCGTATGTTCACTGAGGCTGAGAGAGAGACATGGAAGATACTAGTAGATAGAGATACACTACACATGCATTGTTACTGTGGTCATTAGCAGCCACTTGAACAGATACGTACGTGGGCGAGCTTTGTCATGCCACTGGCTCCAGCGGCTCGGAATGAACCCTCGCCGTGCCGCCCTGCACGTCCGCCATGGCGACGTCGATGGCCTCCGTCGTCTCCACGCGGTACGAGTAGGCGCAGCTCAGCGCGAGGAACGCGCCGAGGTTGGCGGCGGCGAGCGCGGCGAGGAACGCGTAGTAGAGGTCGAGGCGCGAGGCGTTGAGGTTGTTGGTCACCCATGGCGTCCCCCTCTCGCCGGTGACGCGCTCCACGAGCGTCAGCACGGCGCTGCTCAGCACGTTCCCGGCGCCGTACGCCATGAGCCCCAGCGCCGTGCCCAGGCTCTTCATGCTCTCCGGCGCCTGGTCGTAGAAGAACTCCACCTGCCCCACCACCAGGAACGCGTCGGCGGCGCCCATCAGCACGAACTGCGGCAGCAGGATGAAGATCGTCAGCGGCAGCTCGCCGGCGCCGGTCAGCCCGTGGCTCCTCGCGAAGCTCAGCCGTCGGTTCTCGACGGCCGCCGTGGTCGCCATGGTCGCGATCTGGAGCAGCAGCCCGGCGCCGATCCGCTGCAGCAGCGTGATCCCGCGCGGGTTCTTGGTGCGCCGCCGCACAGCGGGGACGAGGACGCGGTCGTAGAGCACGACGCAGACGAGCATGGTGAGCGTGACGAACGCGCCGAGGCTCGCTGGCGGCACCCGGAACGCGCCGAGGCGCCGGTCCAGCGTCGCGCCCTGCTTGACGAACAGCGTGCCCACCTGCGCCACCAACGTGCACGGCACCACCATGGTGGCCAGCAGCGGCACGAGCTTGACGATCTGCTTCGTCTCCTCCACCTGCGTCACCGTGCACAGCGACCACCGCGGCGGCGACCCCCTGCCGGGAAGAACCTTCACCGCCGCCTTGTTGAGGAACCGCATGGAGTCGGTCGCGTCTACGCGGAACCCCTTCCTGCTCGCGTAGTGCTCCGGCTCGAGCTCGTGCAGCTCCTTCGCGTCGGCAGGCAGCGCGGCGCCGCACTTCCGCACGGCGGCGGCGAGCACCTTCGCCATCGTCGCGAGCGGGCTCCCCTGCGGCACCTTGTGGCGGTACAGCGGCGTGCCGGCGAGGAAGACGGCGACGGAGGCGACGAGGCCGAGCGTGGGGACGCCGTAGCCGATCGACCAGCTGACGTTGTCCTGGAGGTAGACGAGGACGGTGGTGGAGAAGAGGATGCCAGTGAAGATGGTGAACATCCACCAGTTGAAAAAGGAGAGTTTGTGCCGCCGTTCCGGCGGGTGGAAGTCGTCGAACTGGTCGGCGCCGATGGTGGAGATGTTGGGCTTCGTGCCGCCGTGGCCGAGCGCGATGGTGTACAGCGCGCCGAAGTAGACGCCCAGCTGCAGCGCGGAGGCGCGCGGGCAGGCTGCGCCGGCGCAGGGAGGCGGCTTTAGCGACGGCAGGGAGACCGACAGCGTCAGCAGCAGCATGCCCTGCAATTGCATGCGTGTGTTTGTTTTCGGTGAGAATTCAAACGTGAAGAGAACTGAACGGCACATCAACCAAATCTGAAAACACACGATCTGGTGCATTCAGGGGCTGTTTGGTTCCTGCTCGTCACCGGCCATGCCCAAGCGGGAATGGGATCCTTTGACTTATACCCTATGCAGTTGTGTCACTTGTTATATGTGTATTAGATATGTAATTGTTTTATACCTGTTTTGGGCCTTCCTTTGTGCATGGGCTTCTCCCCTAAGCCCATCTAAGCCCATCAGATTAATACGGGCTGCATTTGTAACATGGTATCAAAGTCAGGCTCCCTCTCAAACCCTAGCCGTCATATGGTTTCTGGCAGCCGCCGCCGCCGGTGATTCCCACCGGTGACGTCACTGACGTTGGAGTTCCCCACCGTCCCACGCGACGTTGCGGTCACCGCCGTTGGCCTCCTCCACGTCGTCTTGGCGCTGCCGCCGGCCACCTCCAGATCGCGCAGTCTCAGCGCCGCCGCCCTCAACCGCGTCGTCTCGGCGTCACCGCCGGCCTCCTCTGGAACGCGCCGTCTCGGTGCCGCCCATTGGCCGGCCCACGTCGTCGGTCGCTTCGCACCAATGCACCTCCGGTCTTCGTCGTCGTCGCTACATGAGTTCGTCTTGGCTCTCGGTAGCAGTATTCGTGAATCGTGATCTCTTTGTTAGTAGCACGCGTACTACTTGTTAGTAGTACGCATTAGCTAACTAGTAGCAGTACACTTTAGTGATTATACTTCACGTGCTGCTACTGGCTCTTGTATGCATCTGCTACTAGCTCTTGTACGGTACTACTTCATGTGCTGTTTCTAAAAAAAAATAAAAAGAAAGAAAGAAAAAGAGAGAGAGAAAAAATCTCGACAGCTCCTCGCCTTCATGGTATGATGCCGCTTCCCCCGGTATCGTTCGATGGGACCAACTTTCGCGAGTGGTCCACGATGCTCCGGATCTGCCTCGACAATCAGCGTCTCTGGGCCACCTTACCGAGACATCTTTGTGTCCACCCACTCTAGCTCGTCCTAAGGAGCCGGTGGATGGTGCGGATGGTACACCGGTCGTAGAAGACGTTTTGAAGACCTATGAAGAAGCTATTGAGCAGTACCTCGCTGATCTTCAGACCCTCGAGAGTTGGCGTGCTGATGAGGTACGTCTGTTCCCATCATCACCACCAGCATGCGGGTTGAGTTTGCCATGGACATAGCTTCACTCCCTTCATCTCGGGTGATGTGGGAGCGTGTGTAGGCTCGGTACCAGCTTACCAGCGATGCTCTCTACTCCTCGCTTCTGGAACTAGAGAGCACCGTTTGCCAGAAGGAATCCACAGTTGATGCCTATTATCAACAGATTACCAATGTGTGGCGTCAGCTGGATTTAGTGTCACCGTTATTATGTCCTTTTATTGATGAGTACACTCGTTTCACCTAGATTTATCCTCTCACTAATCGTCATCAAGTTTTGTCTGTGTTTCAGGCCTTTGCGGCAATGGTTCGCACCTAATTTAACTCTCCCATTCGTGTTTTTCGTGCTAACTCTACTGGCGAGTATATTTCCACGTCTCTCCGCCAGTTTCTTCTTGAGCAGGGAACTCTTTCTCAGTTTGCGTGCACGGGTGTTCACGCTCAGAACGGTGTTGCTGAGCGCAAGCATCGTCACCTTTTAGAGACTGCTCGAGCAATGATGCTAGCTTCCTTGGTCCTACCTCACTTTTGGCCTAAGGCGGTCTCTACTGCTGTGTATCTTGTAAATATTCAGCCTTCCACTACTCTACAAGGTGCCACTCCTGTTGAGCATCTATACAATGTATCCCCCGACTACACCCATCTTCGTGCTTTCGGATGTGTTGCTTTCGTTCTTTTCCAGCGTCGAGAACGAACGAAACTCACTTCTCAGTCTGTTCAATGTGCTTTCTTGGGCTATGATTCTGAGCGTAAGGTATATCGCTGTTGGGATCCTATGGATCGACGCATTAGGATCTCTTGTGATGTTGTCTTCAATGAATCTCGCCCCTTTTTCAATTCTGATCAGACTCGTCCTTCATCTCCTGAGTCCCTTTCCTTTTTCACCTTACCCGATTACTGTCCTACACCACCTCCATATATACCTCCACATACTCCACCACCAGCTCCAAACTCTCCTACATCACCTCCATATATACCTCCACCTGCTCCACCAGTTCCACCAACTCCACCACCGGCTCCACCTGCTTCATCTGCTTCGTCCGCTCCATCTACTTCTTCAACTTCTTCTCTTCTTGGTTCTCCTTTTCAGGCTTCTTTTCTATTCCCCAACCCTCTCATTTGGAGCCTCCTTCTCCTTCAGACTCTCCTTCCACGTTTGACCCCTCCCCTTCACCGCGGTATGCTCTTCATGATCGGAGCAAGATTTCTCGTCCTGCTCGATATGATTCTGGTGCCTCTGCCACTTTATCCTCTGAGCCTACTACCTATCGTGAGGCTGTTGCTCCTCATGAGTGGCAGCTCGCCATGGCAGAGGAGCTCGCGGCTTTGGAGCGTACTAGCACTTGGGATCTTGTTCCACTTCCACCTTCTATTCATTCTATCACGTGCAAGTGGGTCTACAAAATCAAGACCCGTTTTGATGGGTCTCTTGAGCACTTCAAAGCTCAACTTGTGGCACGAGGTTTCCAACAGATTCGTAGCTATGATTAAGATGAGACGTATGCTCCTGTTGCCCATAAGACCACTATTCTCACTCTTGTGTCGGTTGTCGTTGCTCGTAAGTGGACCATCTCTCAGCTTGATGTGAAAAATGTTTTTCTTCATGGTTAGTTGCGTGAGGAGGTCTATATGCAGCCACCACCGGGCTACCCTAATCCTGATGGTCATATGTGTCGTCTTTGTCGTTCTCTCTATGGCCTTAAACAAGCTCCTCGTGCATGGTTTGAGCGCCTTACATCTGTGTTCATTGCTGCAGGCTTTGTTGCTAGTCAACATGATCCTGCTCTTTCATTCATACCTCATCTCGTGGTAGGATGCTCCTCCTGTATGTTGATGACATGTTGATAACTGGTGATGATCCTCAGTTTATCTCCTTTGTTAAGGCTCGACTCAATGAGAAATTCCAAATGTCTGACTTAGGTTCTCTTAAGTACTTTCTTGCGATTGAGGTCACCACCACGCCTGAGGGCAACTACCTCTCCCAGCGAAAGTATATCCAGGATCTTCTTGATCGAGCTTGTATCTCCGATCAGCGCACTGTCGATACTCCCATGGAGCTTCATCTCCGGCTTCGTCTCACTGATGGTGTTCCTCTTTAGGATACTACTCGTTATAGACACTTAGTTGGGAGCCTTGTTTATCTTTGCATGACTCATCCGGCTATCTCTTATACTGTTCATATTCTGAGTCAGTTCATGCATGCTCCCACTAACATTCACTGCAATCACCTCCTTCGTGTTCTTCAATACCTTTGAGGCACGATTGATCGCTGTCTGTTTTTCTCTAGCTCCAATTCTCTGCAGCTCCAGGCTTATTTTGATGCTACATAGGCTAGTGATGCTTCTGATCGTAAGTCTCTATCTTCCTATTGTGTTTTTCTTGGCTCATCTTTGATTGCCTGGAAGACCAAAAAGCAGCAGGCTATTTCTCACTCTATTACCGAGGCTGAGTTGCGTGCGTTGGCTTCTGTCACGGCTGAGGTTACTTGGTTACACTGGCTCCTTGCAGACTTGGGTGTTGTTGTCACCATGCCTACGACAGTGCAGTCTGTTAGTTCTAGCGCTGTAAGCATTGCTCGAGACCCGGTGAAGCACGGACTTACCAAGCATATTGGTGTTGATGCTTCTTATGTTCGATTACAGATGCAACAGGAGGTGATTGCTCTTCAATATGTGCCTTTTGAACTTCAGCTAGCTGATTTTCTTACCAAGGCACATACCAAAGCCCAGCATGGTTTTCATCTCTCCAACTCAATGTTGTGGATCCACTTTGAGTTTGAGGGGGTGTTAGATGTGTATTAGAAATGTAATTGCTTTATACCTGTTTTGGGCCTTCCTTTGTATATGGGCTTCTCCCCTAAGTTGATCTGTGCATGTATATTTACCGGCATCTAATCTTAGATTAATACAAGCTGCATTTGTAACATCACTGGTATGTGAGTCCCACATGCACAAGGTCCACATATCAGTGACCCACTGCCCTCTGTAGTAAGTCAGAGAATCCGGTTCCACCCAAGCGATGACAAGAAGGCACACCATTAGGACATCCGATTTCAGCGTCCTAAGATGCCAACAAGCGTGTATGTATCGTAGCACTGGCTTGTCAAATTTTTTTAGACGTCCAGTCTTACTTATCGGAGTATGAACCAAACGTCTACTTATTAGAATATTTATCGGAGTACGAACCAAACGGCAACCATATGGCATTCTTTACTTTCCTTCTCAATTTGAAATAAAAACATAATAGTTTGAAGAGAAAAATTTCGTGGTAGAGTGAGGGAAGAGAGAGGAGAGAGAGAAAGGGATGAGATAGAGAGAGGAGGATAGAGATAGAGAAAAAAGGGTATCATGGTGCCTTGTATGGCTCTGGGTGCGACAAAATTTTTCTCCATAGTTTGGACACTCGTTTGAACAATCGAAATCAACATAGCACATACATTTGAGGGCCCCTTGGTTTGGTGACTGTTTTTTAAATTTGTGGCAACCACCACCTCTCCAATACTAGTGAACTCTAAAAAATAAAAAATGCATTCCAAATATCTATAAAAGTTAAACAAAATATTTAACGTCGTTAAACCAAAAAATACAAACCAAATTTCTAACCCAAAACAACAACAAACCAGTCGATCAAAAAAAATTCTAAAAAAATGCCAATAAGTATTTTTTTAAATAGAAAATAAAACATCCACCATCATACTAAGTGAAAAAAATTAGCTTATACTGATTGAAAAATTAAAAACTGAACAGACAGGTGACTCTATTTACATGAACCAGGCTAGGATTGGGCCAAGCTTCATCTGCTGTCAGATCGGAAGGGGCTGCAAGGCCCAAAGCATAATAACCCAGGCCTCAATTCGGATTACAGATATACAACCGAAAATTTGTTTTTTTCTATATGCCAAGGACTTTGGCCTTTCAAATTTGTTTTTTTAAAACATCAAAACCAATTTTCAAAACTCTCAGACAAACTTTTAAAAGTAGTTTTTTCAATAGTTGTAAGCCATCAACGAAAGCCCACTATCATCTTATGATAATCCATAGATCAAATCAAGAAGGTTTAATTCCAAGCAACAATGACCACATGATGCCGAAATCTACACCTTTTTCATATTTTTATTAATAAAAAGGAAATATGTGTCATGATTAAAATAGAGATAGCCTAAATTCACAGCAAGCATTCAATTATCTATAGCAAGCTTTTTAGGGCATGTACAATGCTAGCCCCAAATTTCACTACTCATATATCACAATTCACTATTAACTATTCACAAACATAAAAGTTTGGCCTAGTCTAGCATTTGGGATAAAATATATCAGAATTCACTATATATTCACAAACCAAAAGTTAGACCGGTCTAGCATTTGGAGATAGTATTAATAATGCTCCGAGCAATTCAATTGCGCTGCTAATCTTTTTTAAATAATAGACTCGTAATCTTTGATGAATCTCCGTTATACTTATCTCCATAATCTTTATATAAAAGCTGCATACTCATTCGAAAGAGTAGAAAGAAACATCCGGCGGAAAGTACAGACCTTAGCAAGGGCCAGCACTAGGCTGGCATAGAACATAGTCCTACGTGCTCGAGTAGACAAGCAAAACTCATCTGGAATCAAGGTCTAGGTTGCGTGGGCCATCACCTGGGGACGGTGCTGTTCTGTTCAATCTTTTTTTTTTTTTGAATGAAAGGCGGGTGCTCTGTCTGATTCAATTAAGTGGAGAAAAAGTTTAAAAATGACAAAACAGCAGAGTTACAGAAGAAGCAAATACAAGAACAACACACGAGCCAGAAACCAAGGCAGGCTCACTAGACACCAGGGCCTTATTTGTTTCAGATTAAAGTTGAGTTGCGTTTTAAAAAATTTGGAGATTACTGTAGCAATTTTGTGACTCCTTGAAAGAAGTTTTAAAAAATTCAAAAAATTACGAAAAAATTATTTTACGAACTTTAAGAAGAACTATTTAAAACCCATAAAAATGACTACAAAATATTACATCGTTTAGCTTATGCAAAAATAACAAATTCTCATTTAATTTAATTTAATTTAATCTGAAACAAACAAGGCCCAGAGCTAACTAGCCATGGTCAAATGAGCCAATATTTGTTCAATCTCAATAGTTGGAAAATGCATGGGAAGATTATGACGCCATCCAAAAATTTACAAGCCAAGTACTTTAGCATTTCAAATTAAACCGTTTCTTGAAACATAAAATTAAATTGCTCCTTAAAACTAACTTTTTGCATTATTTTCCTCTCGAAGCCACCTACTGAAAGCCTACTACTTTTAATTATACCCCGCATATCAAATCGGCTGGATTTAACCCGAAGCGACAATGACCACATGATGCCGAAATCTGCACCTTTTCTAAAATAATTTTCCTTATCAATAAAAAAGAAAAGAGAAAAGATGCGTCACGATTGAAATGGAAATGGACTCAATAAAGTCACAGCAAGAACAACCTCATACGGTTGCACCTACTACCCAGCGTCCATATGAAATGTCTGGGAATCGAGAGAAGTTAATTATTCAGCCCTTATCCAGCGGCCACAGGACAACATCTCATATCATCGCTTGCTTCCTGAGAGCATCCCCATCTCACCTCCCAAATGCAACTTTATTTCAAAAATTTTCAAATGCAGCAGGAGGGAATTTGGTGCATGTGAGAAGGAATTTGCACTGTAGCGATTACTGTAGCAGTTACTATAGCGATAGAGGGAAATTTAAAGGCCCTGCTGGGGATGCTCTGATGACGCCATTTTTGCCGGATCTAATTTGGACGGATTTTCGATGATCACGTTGGGTTATAAGAAAATGAGATTTTTTTAACACGCATTCAAATTGTTCTGGACTGTAGTTGGAACAAAGATCTTGAGACTCACAATCCATAGGGGTTGAGACTTGAGACTCAATCCATGGGAAGTCATCGATCAATTCATTCTTCGTTACACATATGCATGGAAAGTCATTACTCTTTTGGATCCCATGTACAGTAAAAAGTCAACACACTAATGAGTTTATGCATGACAGTCTCGTCACGCATTCCATAAATGTATAGATATACATGTGGTCATAATGAGAACTATTTAACCCATGTGATTTCTATCAAATAGGCACGATCATTTAAGTTGATATGTTTAGTTATTTTTAATTCAAACAACACAAAATTAGATACTCCCTAAAAACCTTGAAATATAAATTCTAGCATTTTTATTATACTATTTAAAATTACACCATAGATATTTTCTCCATGATCTTTCTTCAAAATAAAATATAATTTTTAAATATTTTTATAATTAATATTAAAGTTTGTAATAAAATAAGAGCCAATTAATATAAAAGTTATGAAAAAAATATTTACAACATTTAGATCAAATTTACATAAAAAATTTTTGGATGAAATATTTGAAAATTTTTATATAGCTTGACCGAAAAAAGTAAATGATTGTGCAAAATTGGTGTCGCTAGACTATATTGGTATATGCATATACAAATTAAAATTGATTCATGTTTTACTTTGATTTAGTTTCCATATTCTTATGGACGAGGATAGTAAAAACACATAAGAAAAGGAAAGTATGACCTCTCTATATATAGTGGTGTTAACCCTTAGTAGAATGATGAATGTGCCAATAAGAAACACATGGCAGAAGATAATCTCCTAATCAAATGCGTTTCATCTGGATCAGGAGAGTGTGGACGTCAGGCTCTTTTTGATCCCTTGTTTTGTTTTAGTTGAAAAAATTTAACCATATTTGAAATTGATATGAAAAGGATAAATAAATTATTAAAAAATATTTTTGAGATCTTTGAGAAAAACCCTACAAAATTATAAAAATATTTTCAAAAATTAAAGTGAAAAGTCTATACAAAAATAATAAAAGTTGCAAACCCAACAAAAACTAAAACTAAACCATGGATAAGGAGGGTCTGAATCGACAATGCGCTCTCGTTGTCACTGGGTAATTAGAACCAGACAGACTCCAAGAACTGCCGTGTGACGGGGCTGCTGCAGCCACGGAATCTACTGCTACTAAACCCAGTGATTAATTTAGTAGCAAGATGTTCTCAAAAAAATTAAGTAGCAAGAACTCCAAAAAGTTTACATTTTTTTTTTAAAAAAAATGCAGTGCATGATCTGCTTCCTTTCTGAAGAAGAGAGGGAGGAGGACAATAATAAATGGAGTAATTAGCTCGAGATGGCATGTATCAATCGGCAATGGCGAGTGCGTACCATGAGGTATATGACGGAGCCGGCGACGAAGGTCCAGTAGCGGCCGAGGTAGGCGTCGGCGACGAGGGCGCCGAGGAGCGGCGTGAGGAAAACGGTGCCGGACCAGTTGGTGACGTTGTTGGCCGCCTCGACGGTTCCCTGGTGCAGCCTCGTCGTCAGGTACATCACCAGGTTGGCCGAGATCCCGTAGTACGCCATCCTCTCGAACAGCTCGTACACTGCATGCACACAAGGCGGCGCCGCCACCCCCGCCGCCGCCGACGGCGTCGACGAAGCGAGATGACTCAAGATTCAGACTGAAGATCAACCATCAAACGTTGTACATGCTGGGTGGTGGTGCGTGCGTGCGTGCGTACCAACGATGAAGGTGCAGGCGGTCCAGCCGCCGCGCTTGGAGCGGAGGACGGGGTTGCCCCGGAGGTCGACGGAGCCGTCCTTCGTGTACTCCCCCTCGCCGGACTCCATGGCTGGCCTGGGCCTGGCTGCAAGCTAGCTGGCCGCTGGGCGTTGGGCTCAGGCGAGCTCGCTTCAATGGCTACCGGCGCTCGGGCGCTGTCTGCTGCTAGGCTGCAGTGCTGCACCTGCACAGGCTGCACTGTTGCTCTGACCATCTACTTATGATGACTGCATTAAATTCTTGTAGCCAGAGAGGAGCGTCCTTTCCTCCTGCTCGCCCATTCAAGTCCCTCATCACTCCAGTAGTCCAGTGCTCCACTGTACCTAGTACACTACACACGCTCATGTTTAATTACAAGGATGCCCTTCCACAGTCACATAGCAGCAGGTAGTAGCACAAATGCACAACCAACCAGCAACCTATCTGATGCTACTACCCCCGGACCACGACGCCATCAGCCCATCACAATGATGCATGATTGCCTTGCAGTGTTCATACGCTAGCTCACGCGAGATGGATAGGTTTTGCTCACGAGAACCTGTCGGCATGGACCGACTTGGAGGTCTCGACTGGTTCTTTCAAGGCTATTTGGTTGGCTGCGAATATCTCCGCGTCAACACTACAGTCAACACTACACGAGATGAATCGGTATCAGTGTCGGCAGCTTCGACACCAGACTACATACCGACGACACAACCATTTGTCGACGGCTGGCCATCGACACTGATCCGTCGACGTAGGTTTGACGACACAGGTGAATTTAGTCGGCGGCTCCGCCGACAAATACACATCCGAGGCATGCCACCTAGGTTATGGCTGTCGGCGGCCTAGTTGGCAGTCGACACAAGCTCCCCCTAACGGCACGCGCGAGGTGACAGCGCTGACGAGTGGACCCCACACGATGAACAGGACCGTTCCTAGCAGTTTGGGGGCCCAGGGAAAAAATAAAAATAGGGGCCCTTATGTCAGTAAAACATATACGATCTTTTTATTTCATTACATACATGGCACTGCCAACATAGCCACTAATTATAAATCACCCTTAAAATTTAGAAATATGTCATCTACACTCTAAAAGCTGAGGAGAAAGTAGATGAATTTTGATGATCGAGTGCCGATGGAAGGATGCGGCCTAGCTAGTATGGTTAGAATGGTAGCTTGAATTAGCTCATTGATGTGCTCGTCCTCATTCGTATGTGCAATGAAGTTGAAAATGTTGGGAGTCGTTACTAGTGTGGATTAGTGTTTTGAGAAGTTGTCGGGACCCACTGAACGAGTCGAGTCACTTTTGTGACTTACTGTACTAATCCCTGGATCAGTAGCTAGTGCACACAGATTTCCAAAACTTGGATCATAATCATTCTCATTAAAATATTAAATATTACATCAGAGTGCGGCCATTAAGTCTCATAATACAAAAATCTGGCACGCAGACCATACAACGGCGGAAGCATGTGTACATAGTAAAATCCAAAAGAGAAATCCAACAGCGATCCTATGTTTTGGAGTAATCCACGTCCTGGACACCATTGGCGAAGTCATCGTCTTTAGGCTCAACGTCGTCCGGGTAATAACTCTGAGACTCCAAACCTGCTCGTTGGAATGAACAGCCCCACAAGTGAATGCGGGGGGTGAGTATATGTGCAAATACTCGCAAGCCAAATTGACATATGCATATGGGAGGTATCAAATGAGGGGTTAGGGTTTATTTTGCAGAAAGCCAACTTTACAAATTTTCCTATATCTTTGAAAATGTCAAAAAGGGTTAAGAATAGTAAAAAAATCTCTTTCTTTTGGAAACTCCGGCTACCTGTCGGTTTTAACCCACGAAGGTCAACTCATGGCTACCTGCCATGTCGATACAGAACTCAAGGCTGACTGCCGAGTCAACAAAATCTCATGCCACCTGCCATGTCAAGCTCATAAGCTCATGGCACTTGCCATTTCAATCTGAATACCTCAGGGCTAACTGCCCTGTCAACTCATGGCCCCTGCCAAGCAATCTCAATCACTCCACAGTGTCCTACTATGAAGGCCCAAAACAAATCTCACGACGTCCTGTCGTGGTTTTCACTTTAAACCGCCATTTCGAAAACAAAGGTGAGAAATACTACCATGAGGCAGCGCTCCGTCGCCAACCCTTGACCGTGGGTACGACTGTCTAGACAGTTCGACACTCTGCAGAGGTTGCACGCTTTACCCACGAGAGGTAATATACAAAGTAAACCACCACAAGGTATTTAACCAACTCATTCCTAGATTAGGGATCTCCGCTAAGGATTCCACCTCTGGGCTAGTACTCAGTTGCCAGTGGCACCCTCTTGCGCCAATAGGTTCATAGTCTGCGTGACACCGTGTGGTACGGATCCTACGCTCCTTATTCCACCAAGTGAGACGCGCAAACTAAGAACTTGGAGGGTACTCAACTAGGGCCTGCCCATACCAGCACTCGTGGTCGTACTGTTGAACTTAGTTTGTCTACGTATACCTCAAGGACTCGGTCCTAAAGAATCTGGGTGGTTCCCACACTAGGCCCAAGTCTCGTGCGTACTGCACCAATCCATACAACCATCCACCCAAACCAAGGTTTTGTGAAAATAATTGCCCATTATAATAATAATTACTGTACACCAATAGTCCCATTTTATCAAACACGGTAGCGCCAACTGCCTTTAAATCACGCATTTCAAAAATTGCATTTCATATGAAATAACAGTGACGACTACAAGTAAAAAAAATAGCAGGGCTAAGCATTTAACGATCACTAATCAATGAAATGGCAATAACAAGTTATATATTCCTAGGGTTGACAAAGATCAGGTTTATACGACAATAATAAATTTTATGGCCATTTAACTAATCAACTTAACTATTTAGCATTTTTAATTTTCAATTATCATGCATATTCAAAATTCTATAAAATCAATTATAAAACTAGGTGGAAATATAATCAATAAATTTTTGAGGCAGAAAGCCAACAGTGACTTGCGGTAACTCTAGTCTTCCGGGCGTCTTGACAGGTTCTCGGCTCCAACGATGCCGATATTCGGATCTAGCACAAACATATAATCACACAATAAATGCGCATACCAAAATATGGATGAAAATGATGCAAATTTCCTTTGTAAATAAAAGTAGTCATTTTTATGAATTTATAGAAGCATATTTCATTTTAATTGAATTTGTTTAGCAAAAGATATATACATATATATATATAACAAATATTTGCTATTTTAGAATAAAACAAAAACAGAAACGGGCTGGTTCTTACTGCACCGGCCCACGGTAGCGCATGCGTAAAGGGCAAACAGCGGCCTGGCCCGGCTCGGCACAGGCGGGCGGCTCGGCCTTGCTCGACCGTCCCAGGGAGCTGGCTGGGCCTGCTGGGCTCAGGCTCGGGACTGCTGGGACGGCGCGAGATGTGGCTGGGCCCGCGGCGCGCGCGGGACACGGCTCAGCACGGCTCCGGCCTGGCGCCGAAGGGAAGGAGGGTGGCGATGATGGGTGGGGCCCACGCGTCAGTGAGAGAGAGCAAGGGAGGTGGCGGCGATTCCGGCGACGGTGGGGTGCCCCGGTGAGGGAAAATTAGGGGGAATGGGGACGAGGTCTTGGGGTCTCAGGGGAGGGGTCGTCGGCGCTAGAGGACGCCGGCGGCGGCTCGGGGTGGAGGAAGGCGCCAGCGCATGGTGAAATTGGTCACCGGCGACGAGAGGAGGGGTGTAGATGCCCTAGTAAGCTTCGGGGCGATATGGGCGAGGCGGTGGCGGCACGGGCTTAGGCTGATGACGACTGTTGTGGTGCGGTGGCGGCTCGGGCAGTGGGGAATCGTGGCGGTGGCGAGCTCTGGTGGGGAAGAGGCGATGGAGGACGGCTCGGGAGGGGGGTGCTCACCAATGGCTTACCTGCGGTGATGCCCAAGGCGGCGGCGACTACGGCAACGGCTTGGACAGAGAGGGGGAGCAGGAGAGAGCAGAGGCGGTGATCGAGGTCACACAGTTTATATAGGCGTCGCCGGTGAAATACGACAGCGGCGACGGGGTCCATGGCGATGGTGTGACCCGGACGGAAAGCCGGCGGCGGGGTCCACGACGAGCAGCGAGTGGCGTAGGACGCTCCGGGGAAGAGGACAAGCCGACAAGAAACGGAGAAAAGGAAATAAGAAAAGAAAAGATAGATAAGAAAGAGAAAAAGAAAAAGAAAAAGAAAAGGCAAAGAAAAGGAGAGGTGGGACCCGCTTCCAGAAAAATCTTTAAACTTAATTTCTAACTTTCTTGTATCAAATTTCTAACACAAATGGATTAAAATCAAATTTTGCTAAAATAAGAATAACATTTTCAATTTAAATTTAATTAATTTAAATTTTTATTATTAAATCCAAATTAGAACATTAATTATCAAATATGGACTTTTAATTTTAATAAATAATTATTCTGAAATCCAAAATATTATTTTACATTTAATATAAAAAATTCTTTATATTTAAACTAGAATATTAATTACCAAAATACTATTTTGGTTTTTGGCAAATACTTATTTTTAAATGTTCAAAATCAAATTATTTATCCTTACCATAATATGACTTTGACAATTGGAATATTTATTTTGAAATCCAAAATATTGAATTTAGTTTAGTACATACTATGCACATTTACACATTAAATTTTAAAATTTCATGCACATGAAATATAGATGCCCTGCTCTTTAGGGTTTTGAAAATTGGGATGTTACAGAAGTCAAAGGATAACAAGACAGAAGATGAAGTTAAATTATTGAAAACTAAAATCAGAGTCTAAATTGTTGGCATGTTATATCGCACATTACTCCCTTCATATCTAATTTAGACCCTAGTAAACATATCATTACGAATTTACGATGTTGTTGCAGAAATAGGTATTACAGATTTCTTTGAACAACAACTAGAAGAGATTTTAAGAGTCTATCCATCGGTATACTTGAAGTTAGAAAAGAGACAAAAACATGAGAAGACAAATGAATTAATGAATGAATAACGATATTTTTTTATTTATTATGCATATATAAATACATATATAACCTACATGAATTGAATTTGGGGGGCCCTGCCGTTCGGAGGTCCAAGGCGGTCGCCCCTCTCGCCCTCTCCCGGAACGGCCCTGACGGCGAATGCTGGCCCGGCATGTGCTAGCACAATGTGGACGGTTGCATTTTGTGCCACCGAGCCGGCCTTGCTAGTTTGCCTGGCTGCCATGAGTGTCGGCGGTCTTGGTGTATGCCACCGACAATAATGCTACCTATGTCGGCGGCTTATATTACGTAGCCTGCACTGATGTTGACCGGTGGCACCCCTGACGCGCACCTGGACAGGGGCAGTGTGGTTGGTCTTGGTCATGGCCGACGACATAGCTACTATTTCAGAAATAAAAATTTATGTTAATCGTTTAAAAAGTTCATCTTCAATTTGCAAAAAACCCCTATTAACAACATATATCCATTCCCCAATTCATCCGACCACATCCACACATAATTAGGTGCTCGATACCACATTTTCAAGCACATTCACATTTACATGATTTCAAAACACAAAATTATTGATAAATAGGGACCAACTCACTTCAACCTTCACATACAGGCACAATTGACAACAAAATAAGTTTAGAAGTTTATATCATACACATATAGGTTACAAAGTCACAAAAGGTAAAGCAGCATGACACAAAATCACACAAAGTCAAATAAGCACATATATGGGTTTTGCGAACCTCCACTGAGGTCGGGATCCGGGTTAAACAAGTCCATCACGAATTGCTCGAGCGGAGACAACCTTGTGACACTGTATTCACCTCCCTGCGGAGCAATCATCACAGGCGCAGGCGTAGCCGAACTGGACATCTGCAAGAGTGGAGAAAATCGTAAATTTCAAAAACTTTGTGCATTTGTGTATTGTTATGAATATGTTATGCAAAACTGGAGTAAATGCATTACCCCTGAAAAAGCTATGGGAGCAGGTGGAAATTGGACCAAAGGGAACCAGTGCGGCGGCATGAACCTGGGGGAGAGTTCCGGCCTGTGTCATCGGGGCCCCAATGCTCCCCGGCATCGGCGTGAAGACGAGCGGCGGCGTAGAAGGCATCTGTGCCTGGCTGGAGGACCCCGCCCCTGAGAACACTTGCGGATATAATATCTTAGCCAATTAAACCAGGAATGACGTCCTAGCTAGCTACGTATACGATTTTAATTACCTTTTTCATGGAATGCATCATGTACAAGTTCGGTTCATGTATGGCCTGCATCCACCGGTTGCTCTCCTCTTGCTCCGTCTTCCACCGCTGCTCGTACGCCACCCTCTGTTGTTGCAACTCCGTGATAAGTTCGTTCTGGGCATCCAGCTCGGCACGAGCGGAAGCTGAGGCCTGCTGTCTACGTGCCATGACCTCGGGCTTGTACAAGTCGAGCGGCACGACAGAGTTCATGACGCCGTATCTGTCGTGATCCCTCCCACCGAACTCGTCGTAGATAAGCACAGGGTCGGCCAAAATGTTGTCGGGGTCACAGTCGGTACCGTGCATCTCCCTAATGGTCACATTATAGATATCCTAAAAACAAGTCAGATATGTTGCGGATTAGTTCAGCGGATTAGTTTGAAAAAGCTCAAAATATGTGTAGAGAAGCTAATAGAGAGAGTCACTTACAGGCTTCTCTTGGGCAGCCGGCGGCATCGGTGGCTGTGTGTTGTCTGGCCGAACACGAGGCGTGTGTGCAATCCTCCACACGATGATTCCAAAGGGCTCAAGTCCCGTCTCGTGCTCTTGTGTGAAATCAAATAGCGATATATTCAGTAAAGTTGTGAGATGAAATTGATTGCAGCTATAAAATATAAGTATGCTTATGATATCTCGTGCAACATGACCCATGCCGAGGCCTCCTAGGTACGTGGAGCAAATTTTTGGGTTGGCATCCCTATTGCTCCTGTTCCTCTTAAACATCTCGATCCAGTTCGATTATTGCCACATCAGGCATAGGTCCCTCCAGGCGTGTGGACACTTGTCCATCCAGTCTAGATGCCAATTAATATACTGTTTGGCGTCGAGATACTCTAGAGTTGCCCATACCCTTGACATCTGTCGGCCCCTCTTCTTGTGGTGTTTGATCACCGCATCCAAGTGGGCTAAGCCTAATGGCGTCTCTGACCTTCTTTGTCGTCATTCTGTTAAGCACATGGCGACAAGCCTCGTAGGCTTCTGCGGTCTTGTCAAGGGATAGCTGATACCTCGTCTGAAATAAAATAAATACATGATCATATACAGGTAGGAATAAAATTATAAACACAAAAACATCAGTAATGAATGAAATTTAGCATGATACCCATAACTCTTCGATGACGGCATCGACAACAGTATCTCCCTACCCATCCCGCACGAGGTAGTAGTCGCTCCAACTCAGCCCGGGGCGTTTGTTGCCACGGCCGTCGCCCACTTGCCTAGGGTAGAACTGCTTGAGGAGCACCCCGTGCTGCTTTCCCGGCTCCCGCGGGCCCTTTTTGAGCCAAACCAAGCCACTACAAGTATGTTTAGCAATTGAATTCATAACACACATTTAAAAATTTTATGGTTAGCATTTGAAGACATCGAATTCAGAACTATTGGTTAGGACATATTACCCCCGACGTTTCTTTGAGCTCGAGTACTCGGCTCCAGAGGACGAGGGCACCGGCTCCCTCTCGTCATCCCCATCCTCGTCGCTCTCATTCAACCGAACATTTGAAAATATTGTCCTCCAGTCCTCATCCTCCCCCTCAGCCTCATCCTCCCCCTCCTCGTCGCTCTCTTCGGAGTCAAACTCCTCCTCGTAGCCCTCTGGCACACCCGCTAACACATACTCCGGCGACAGCTTGCCCCTCCTCCTCCGACGCCAGCTTCCCCCTCCCCCTCCCCCTCCCCCTCCCTGTCCTCTCTCCTCCTCCACATCCTCCCCCACGGACCCGACCTGCGAGTTGGGGGCCACCTCCCCCAACTAATGGTCGGTGGCCACCACCTCATCCAATGTGCAGTGCTCTCCAATCCTCATGTCCCGTCTCCCAAATAGCTTTTGCACCGTTCCCGCTAACTTGTTCAAAGGTCCTGTCATCCTGCACAAATCAATAAAAAAATAAAACAATTAGATGGGTATGAATTAAATAAAATTAAATAACACAAAATAAGTGGATATGAAAGTAAACTATACAAAATAAATGTATATGTCGTAGAAATCTAAAATTCTTTGGCTTCATCTTCCTCTTTCTCTTCCTCCTCTTTGGTTTCTCCTTCCTCTTCCTCTTCCCCTTCCCTTTCCCCTTCCCTTTGTCCTTTCTCTATATCTTCCTTTTCTGCTTGCTCTTCCTCTTCATTTTCTTCTATTTCCTGTTTCGGCTGTTGTAGCACAACACCAATATTGACGTGCAGCTTTCCCAATAACTCTTGTTCTTGAAATGGCTCCATGTTTTGATGAGACTCGTAGTCTTCTTCCGTGAGGTCAGGCAACCGAATGACATTTATGGGTAATCCACCAATTTTTGTAATTCGGGTGGGTGTATGGCAGATATAACACCAGCTCGACTTGTTTGGGTAGAATGAACATGTCAGACCGTTCATACAACTTTTTATGATTTATTTTAACTAGTCCTAGTTCGGGAGTATGCCGCACCCCACACTCATGATTGAGCCATCAGCACCGAAATAGTACGAGTGAGAGATCGTTGCTGCCTTCATAAGATATTTCCATTATCTTCTAAATAATCTCGTAATACTCTATATCTGGACCACCAAAGTCGGATGTGACATAACGACGCCGCTATTCACTGTGCTTGCATTTGGGCGAGTAGACTCAGCCGCTTCAGACCGAAATCAATATCCATAGCAATCATAGCATCCATGGACCTTAATTCTACGACTGCATCCATGTGATATTTGTCGAAAATCGTTGTGCACACTGGAATGTTTTTGACACTACACGAGAATGCACGACAAGATTCATTAAAACTTATGTAATAATGGAATTATGTTGTATAAGGGATAGAAACTTACATGGTAATGGAACCATGTTAGAAAGCTTGGATGGTCTTATCCACGCCCTCGTCGTTTCAGCTTATTAATTTGTTCGTTCGATGGTTCACCTTATCTTTCCCACTCTTCTTTAATAAATTGACTACAATTCCATGTGGGAATTTCACTTTTTCCTTAATCCAAACTAGAATCTCTCTTATTTGCCCATGTGTGAGGCAGTTTTTTGCCCTAGGTTTCATCCCATTCTCGTCGAGATTCATCTATGATCGATCACATATCAAACGTAGTCTAGTCGAGCTTTTTGTTATCTCTTGTCTTTTGTGGGATGTCCCAGTGTGGGTTGACGATCGCCTCATACATATTCTTCTCTTGGTGCGTCAGGTCGAGGTTGTGAGGCTGCTTCAGGTCTGTTGTGTAAGGAAGGTTATAAATGCTGCACTTATGTGTTGAATGGTGCTCCTCACCATACTCATCCTTGTAACCCTTCTTTGCTTTCTTAATGGGTACGGCTCAAGAAAACGACGGTGGTAGTCGAACCAACAAGCCTCACCTCCTATTTTAAGTATGAATGCATCAGTGTTACACAAGCATTTAGGGCACAACAACTGTCCATGCGTGCTCCACCCTGAAAACATTCCATACGCTAGAAAATCGTGCATAGACCACAGGTATGCGGCTCGCATTTTAAAGTTCTAGCCCTTATAGATATCATGTGTCAAGACTCGTTTGTTTCACAAGTCGCTGAACTCTTCTACCAATAGCCGCATGAACAAGTCTAAATTTTTCCCAGGAGACTTAGGCCCAGGTATGATAACACACATATACTCTTCTTTTAGGCAGAGTTGAGACGGTAGATTGTATGGGATAGCAAATACCGGCCAACACGAGTACTGGTGCGAGGTCATATTGAATGGCATGAACACGTCGATGGAGAGCCTGATGTGGACATTTCTGGGCTCAGCTGCGAACTCAGGGTGTAGTTGGTCAAAATGCCTCCAGACCTGTGCATCTGATGGATGAATCATTACACCCTCCTTTCTACGTTTTCCCCTTTTGTTCCACCTCATGTGCCTAGTCGTGGACTTGGATATGTACATACGTAGCAGGCGTTGAGAGATCAGAAAGAAACAAAAGGTTTTCTGGGCCATCGTCGTTTGTCTTTTTACACCATCTCGAACTTTAACTTCCTCCTACTGATGTGTGTTTGAGTACGGTAGACGTGCCACGAAGGTGCATGGGTCGAAATTCCAGCAGCATAAGCCCACAGTCCTCTCAGTGTAACAACGGGTACAACGTACCGCTTATGTTATGCATCAGGACAATGACATGGTTATTCTGCCAGAATTTCAACCCGTACACCCCGTGGTCACGATCACCGTACTGAAACGCACATACGTAGGCTGTCCAAAACGTGGAACACAACGAATCACCGTCCGAGTTTCGTATGAAATTATGGAGCACTTCCGAACAGGTTTAGCTATGGCTCCGTTCAAGTTAAAATGTCATAATTAAGTTAAACTATTAATCGACGTCTCACTAATTATAGTATTAGTCTAATTAATTGGAACTACAAATGTCGTTAGCCAAAAAAGTATCGACGACATAGATACCACATTTAAAACTATAGACATGAGAGCTAGGTCATACCTGCACGGGAGCCGTGGTGGCGGCCAGTCGGGGGCGACGGCCGGGGGAAGGTGGTGGCGCACGGCCGGGGGTGGTGATCGGGGGTGGCGGCCGGGAATGGTGGCCGGCCGGGGGGCGAGGACCCAGGGGGAGAAGTTGGCGCGCGACCGTGGGTAGCGGTCAAGGGCGGCCGGCGGTGGCGGCCAAGGGTGGCCGGCGGCCAGAGGCGGTGTGCGGCAGCGGGGGAGGCGGCGGCCTAGGCGGTGCTGGACCGGCGGTGCGCATGGGCGGGGGCGCGCAGGGGCGGCGGCGCGCGGCTGGGCCAGAGGAGCCAGTGGCGCCCGGCGGCGGCGGCGGTGGAGGCAGGGCGCGGGAGGAGAAGTGAGGCCTGTGTGCTAGGCCTGAGGACTTAGTGCATGGGCTGCCAATTTTTTAACAACAACCAGTGTGGCAGGCCGCAGCCCGCTGACACTGCTACCCAAAACCGCCGACACTAAATAACATGGCCCACAAGTCGGTTTAAGAAACCTGTGTGGGCGGCATACGTGTGGGCGCCTATATAGATGACTTTTGTCGGTGGCCAACGTGTAGGCCGACCACACAAACAACGTAACAGTCACACTGCTGAGCATGGCTAGCAAGTCAATCACACAGACCTGTCTGGGCGGCCTAATATTAGTCGCCTACATAGATAGCTTATGTCGGCAACCACATACTATGCCAACCACACTGACCCCCCACCCCCTGGCGCCTGCCTCTTTCCGGCCCACCATCGGCTCTATCCGAGACATTTCTATATGCAACCTAAGGTTTTAGGGCATGCACAACCCATAACAAGTCATTCCAAAGGGGTTGTATCTCCCTGCATTACACTTTCGGTACAAGTTCTTTTGTAACCTCGACGTTGTATCAGCTTCGTACGAGGCACGTCGAGGTTACAAAGGAACTTTGTATCGAAAATGCAACACATGGGGATACAACCCGGTATAATGACTTGTGATGGGTTGTGCATGCCTTATAATTTTAGATTGTACATGGCAATGCCTGGGATCGAGCCGTGTGTGGCAAGGAAAAGGTCAGAGCATCGGCGGCTTTGGGGGCTGGGGGAGGGGGTCTGTGTCATCGGCTTATCATTAGGGCGCCGGCATAGCCTAACTTGTGTCGGCGGCCTGGGACAAGGCCATCGACATAGACCCCAAGGACACTAGTCCCTTTCCAGCCTAGGCTCGGCTTGATTCGAGGCATTACTATGTGCAATCTAAGATTGTATGACATGCAAAACCCATCACAAGTCATTACACAGGGTTGTATCGCCCTTCGTTGCAATTTTGGCATAAATTTCCTTATAATCTCTACGTGCCTAGCTTATACGAAGCTGATACAACGTCGAATTTACAAACGAATTTGTATCGAAAGTTCAACGCAGGGGGATACAACCCCTGGAATGATTTGCGATGGGTTGTGCATGCTTTACAACCTTAGATTGCACATAGCAATGCCTCGGATCGAGCCGTGCATGGCACAAAAAGGGCCGGGCACTGGCGACCGGAGGGGAGGAGGGTCCGTGTCGTCGGCTGCGGAATAGGCCGCCAACATAAAATGGCTTATGTCGATAGCTTTTTATATAGCCACCGACATACGTACTGTCTGCCCTTCCTACGTGAACGCTCTGGTTGGCCCCACATGATAGAGACGTACTTTTGTCTGCCAAGCGGGACCAACCTCAACTCCTTCTGTCTAGGCGTTAAGGCGCCGTCATAGGGAGCAACAATGTGGTCGGCTGGTCTTGGGCCGACGACACAGACTATTTTGGCGGGCTCAGAAATTCAAATTTCATGACGCTCACATAAAGGAATGTGGAATGTGTCGGCGGTCTTGTTTTGGCCGACCACACAGCTTGCCGGGAGTAATATTGTCATCGTCTTTTCTTAGGGAGCCGACATTGCCTTGTCGTTAGGATTTGGACCGCCGACATAGAATTTATGGCCGCCAACACTGATGTTGTTTCCTGTAATTCAAGTTAATCTAGCCACAGCTTGTTTGATTCCTAGAACGGTTGAAATTATCCTAGGATAAAAACAGTAAACTAGCGATCAACATTCAACACATAAATCACCATAAACTAGTGTCGCTTCGGCTCTTGTACCGTGTCTCTGCCCTGTTCACGATCTAGGTGCGACAGACACAAATCAAAGCTTCGACCACATAAAATGATTTCTCATGAGATTTGGAAGGACTTTGATTGTGGTTTCAAAGATTTATCTTGGGTTGTTTTTGGTAAAACCTAACAATTTTTTTTCCAAAAATAATTGTCCCCCATGGATTTTAATTTGGATTTGAAAAATTTACCGGTTTCTTTCAAAAAATTAAAAAATTTAAATTTATTGGGAGAGTGCTGGATTAGGAGAGAAAACAAAATTTTGAACCATTCTTACTATCCCCCACTATATCTTGAGGGACTAGGTTAAGTGGCAAATTCAGGAATGACATCATCCATTCTTTTTGTTATGAAAAAGAAATAGGCTTACAATACAGAAAAAAGTACCAACATAGTCCCTAGACTATGTCTGGTGAACGAATTTGATCTCTGAACCAAAATACCAGACTAGATCGATCTCTCATCTACAAAACCCTGACTTGAGTAGTCAAACTAAGGTTTGTGATGGTTTTTGCTGACATAGATACTGACATTGCAGATTTTTCCTATGTGCATGCCATTTGGACTACCACCTAATCCCATTTCTCTCCTCATCTCTACCTAATATCTCTCTCATGAACGCATAAAGGCAATGGTGGCAGCACAATCAGAAGGAGCTGGTGGTGGCGTTCAGAGCAAGAGGAGATGGTGATGACGAAGTTTGATGCCAGAGGAGCTGGACTTGGTGGCGTCAAACTCAACAACATTGTTGGAGGAGGGAGGCTAGCGCTTGGCATGGATGGGAAAGGGGGAGGAGGTTGACGTTAGGGAAGGAGGAGGCTGACACCATGTGAGGTGGAGGATGTCAGCGTCTGGGGAGGAAGGGATGACCGGTGGTGTAGGTTGGTGAGGAGGAGGAGGTCGACAGTGTGGGTGCGGGTTTGGGGGAGGAGGCTAGTGGTATGATAGAAGGATGTCGGGTACCGACGTTGGGGAGGAGGCTGGCGACGTGGGTGGGGGAGGAGCCCCGTGCTAGGGGTGAGGAGGCCAACGTTATGGGTAGGGGAGAAGGCTGGCTCTAGAGGAGGAGAAGGAGGTAGACGCCAATGCTAGAGGAGGATGCCGACAACATGGGTGGGAGAGGAGGCCAATGCCGTGGGTTGAGGAGCTGATGGTGTAGGTAGGGGAGGGAGGAAGTCAACATTAGGAAAGGAGGACGCCAATGATGTGAGTGGGGGAGGGGGTCAGCATCGGGGGAGGAGGCCGACCCCAGATAAGGAGAAAAGTGATGGAGAGAGAGGGGGGAGGGGAGGGCAAGAGAGATCCGTGATAGATAGGATGAGTTAGCGATGAGGTGTAGCCTAGATGACATACACACAGTTTTGACCCGCCATGATAGCGACAACCACTACAATTTGGCGAGGTGTGGCAGAGTTAAATTTCATGAGGGCTCATCCAATGGGTATATGGAATTTTGGCTAGTTGGATGTCCACACAGGTAATTTTGGCTATAGGGCACTACAAATTAATGGCTTATCTGGTGCGATATAGCAGATATAGATCGAACATGTGTTAAATTGTGGTGTTATTTGATCATGCCTTAAAAAATAGTACTCCATTATAGTGCGACATAGACAAATTTCTCCTCCAAAAATGTTCTGCAAATTTCTCTCCTCCAAAAATGTTCTGCACAAGTCATTCCATCGACATGTTCCTCAATCCTGATGAAGCCCGCGTTCGGGCTATTCCCAGCTATATATCCATACCGGATCGACGGTTCGCAGTAAAGCCCCGGCCTCACGGACCAAACGTGATGGGCTTTATGGGAAGCAGAAAGCCAAGCCCAACCTATCTTGGGCTTAGCCTAAGGTCGAGTCCACCCGCGACTCTTGTCACCCATGTCAGGTTTTGAGCGATGCCTCCTCCATGGCACAACTCAAACAAGAATCATGGAGATTCGGTTGGTGTCTTGGTGGCTTCAAGCACTTTTGGCGCCATGATCCATGAGCCCATGATCTGAGGTGCCTCCCCACGCTGCGATTGCTGATCTCCAACCGGCAGTTGCTGGCTTGCTGCTATCATCCGTGACTGCGCGCGCACGGATGTTGCTCGACGGAATGCGTCGCCGGCGTGACTTCCTCGTTCCAGGGCACGACGCGGCCCAGCGGACGCTGTGCCTGCCGAAGCGAAGCGCCTGGGAGAGAACGAGAGCGACGGCGAAGGGAGCGGCACTTGCTGGTGGTTCATGGCGTCGGTCTCAGGTTTCAGGTTAGGCACTCCTGAGATCTCTCCTGCTCTGAATTCTTTTCCTTTTTGTTTGCACGATCGAATGTCTTGCTGCGTGCGTCTCTGCCTCGATGATTCGCGGCCGGTGCACTCGATTCCGCGAGTCTTATTGCGGTCTCGTCGACGTCGTCGTGCCGGCAGGTACACTGTTCATGCCGTGTGAAACATGCTCATGGCGCGCCAAATTCCACGGAGACAGACGACTCCACGGTCTTCGTCAATCGTCAACCATCTCACCGCTTTCACCTGCCAAGAAATACTCGTGCAAAAGACCACTTGCCGACTTGCAACCAGACCAAGAACTCACATTGTACACGAACCCAGCCATGGTGGAGCACGCGCAAGCCTCCCAAACTCCTCTTACGCGCCTCTCCCTCTGCTTCTGCCTCCTGCTGCTGTCGTCGCCTCGACGGGCAGCGAGCATGTATCTCGACGATGACGACGACGTCGACTTTGGTGACGACAGCTTCTCCGGCAAGCCGGCGCGGAGGCTCTACGACGGCGCCGCCGTCTTGCCGGAGAGCTTCAACGTGCTGAACAGCAACGCCTCCAACAGCTCCGGCGGCTCGGCCTTCTGCAGGCTGCTCTCCCTTCAGTTCCTGGACCTGTCCAACAACAAGCTGAGTGGGAAGCTGCCCGATTGCTGGTGGAACCTGCAGGCTCTGCAGTTCATGGACCTGTCCCACAACTCCTTCTCAGGTGAAATTCCCAAAGCCGACACAGGCTACAACTGTTCCCTTCAGTCGATTCATCTTGCCGGCAATAGCTTCACCGGCGTATTTCCATCAGTCATAGACGGATGCAACTCCCTGGTCACCTTAGATATTGGGAACAACAATTTTTCTGGTCGCATTCCTCCTTGGATTGGGAGTAGGGTCCCATTGCTGAGAATTCTTAGGCTTACAGCCAACAATTTCAATGGTGAAATTCCAGACTTATCGCAGCTCCAGCAGCTGCAACTGCTGGACATGGCGCATAATAGCCTGACAGGCTCAATTCCCAGGTCTTTTGGTAATCTAACCGCCATGATGCGTCCAAGTAATATGCCTAATGTCACATCATTAGATGGAGCTACTTATCAAGATAGAATCGACATAATCTGGAAGGGCCAGGACCTAATTTTCCAAAGAACAATTCAGTTAATGACAGGCATCGATTTGTCTGGCAATTCGTTGTCCCAGTGCATCCCTGAAGAGTTAACTACCCTCCAAGGCCTTCGGTTTCTGAACCTGTCGAGGAACAGTCTTTCATGTGGCATCCCTAAAAACATTGGTAATTTGACAAATCTTGAATCTCTTGATCTGTCATCAAATGAACTCTTTGGAGTCATTCCTCCAAGCACGAGTAATTTGCTATCCCTTAGTACATTGAATCTTGCAAACAATCATTTATCAGGCAAGATACCAACAGGAAATCAACTTCAAACCTTAAATAACCCATTGATCTACTGCAACAATTCTGGGCTATGTGGCTTTCCCTTGGAGCCATGTCAAAATACTCCACTCACAGACGATGAGAGAGAAGATAGAGTCGGTTACGACCAATGGATGTATTACTGTGTGATTGCTGGAGTTGTTTTTGGATTTTGGTTATGGTTTGGGATGCTCTTTTCTATTGGGACCTGGAGGTTTGTGGTTTTCTTTTTTGTTGACAGAATGCAATGTAAGATTATGCAAAAGGTCACGGATATTGATCAATTTCTTACAAAAGGAGATAGTGATTAATATCTGTAGCTGTGTAATGTATACCAACATAGGAAAGAAAGTGTGCCAGCCAAGTTCATTACTCATTACTTTGCTTTGAAGAATAGGCGAGAGGCCATTTCATTCAATAAGGGAAGAGTACAAATAGAATTGCAAACACCAAAGAATAACAACAGGCAACAACACAACGGGAGAGACAACTCCCTCAAGCACCGATTACACCACGCCGTTCCTTAAACGAAAATCTCCCAAAGCAGCCGCCGCCACGTCTGAAGGCCATGTGGTTACATGTTGGAATATTCTTCCGTTTCTCTCGATCCAGATCTTCCAGATTGTATGTAAGATAAGGCCATCATCAAGTGATCTTAGATTGCCGGGACCGGAACGGTCATCCCACCACACCGCAAAAGAAGAAGTTTGGAGAGTGGAAGCATCGGTGATCAGCAAATGCGTTTGAATGATGTGCCAAACCTGTCTCGCAAAAGGGCAAGTCCAAAGAAGATGAGCCGAGTTTTCTTGATCCAGCTCGCAAAGGACACAGACATTCGGAGCTGGCCAACCCCGACGAACTAGCTTGTCAGCCGTCAGGATCCTGTCCTGGACAGCGAGCCAACCGAAGAACCGACATTTCGGTTCCGCCTTGGCTTTCCAGATCCTCCCATACTGATGATCGGCGAAAGATCCTCCCATTACTTTGCTTTGCAATGATCAATTTTTCGCCTCCCCATTTCAAATGAAAATTAAGTTAAGACTTTGGAGACCTGGAGGCCAGTATTTTGTTTACCGGTGGATTGAATCGTAACACTATGCAAAAGGTGCCACATAGTAATCAATTTTTTTGTGGCTAGATGTTCCCTCAATTTTCTTTTTATTTACATTTCTTAGTTTAATCCTACGTTATTTTTCCCTTTTCCCAAGATAATCCTAGAATGTGTACAATCAAATTGTTGAAACTTTTTTCTTGTTTGAAAGGGAATCTATTTTCTTTCGTTTAATGGAGAAGGTCCTCAACCAGGAAACAGGTTTTGTGCCTGGGTGGGTGGGCATAAATATGCATAAATATACTTATATTTATTAGAAGGACTGTTTTACCATATTTCTCGGTATTTTTATCAGAGTTGTCGATTAACTCAGATCTAATGGCTATGACGAAGTGGTATCTCGTTGTACCTTTCTTTGATTTTTGGTGCCTCCTAGTACCAGGACCAAATATGTAATTTTTAATCTCCTTGCTTTCTTCTCTACTCTCTGATCTCACCTTAGTGCAAGTGTTGCCGCTGCCGGCCCCTTGGGAGAGCGTTGCCGCACCGGATGGGTGAGGACTGTCGACTGACTGAGGAACGTGCCAGCTTCCACCGTTCTTGACACTTGACAGAGACCGGCGGCGAAGCGTGCGAGTCGATGCGGAGCACTCTCACTAGTGGAAATCAAACCCACCCACGCGGGCCTTGTCCCGCCGGTTTTGGCCGTCATGCCGCTCGCCGGTTTGCCTTCACATCCACCGCGCCGACCACGCCCAGCCGCCGCTCACGCCGCACACGCGCTCTCGCTCCTTCTCATGGCGGCCACCGTCGCGGCAGCAGGTTGCGCCAACGCGGTGGCGGCGCGCTCGCAGGATTACGCGCTGCTGGCCAGCCTCGCCGTCCCCGGCGAGGCGCTGTCGGTGTCGAGCTGGACCCGGGGCCGCGCCGGTGTGCTCCTGGCGCGGCGTGGGCTGCGATGCCGCCGGCCTCGGCGCGTTCGACCCCGCGGCGCTTCCGGCTCTTCGCCGAGCTCGACCTCAACTACTGACGCCATCCCGGCCGGCCAACGCCTCGCTGCTGCGCTTGCTCTCTTCGCTCGACCTCGGCAGCAACGGGTTCAGCGGCGCCACCCGGCCGCACCTCGGCGACCTCTCCGGCGTCTACAAGACTACAACAACCACCTCGCCGGCGCCATCCCCCGCCGCTCGCAGGCCGGTGCCCACCGTCACGTTCCTCTGCCTCCCCCTTAACTTCCTCAGCGGCAGCTTCCCGGAGTTCGCCAAGTCCAGGAATGTTCCAACAATCTGACCGGCGGCGTCCCGGAGTTCTTCTGCTGGATGTCACAGTTGAGAGTGGTTGAACTTGGCGACAACCCTCTCGGGGGAAAAGTTCCGCCGGTTCTTGGCCGGCTCTAGATGCTGCAGCGGCTCGACATTAGGAACGCTACGTTGTTCTCCACTCTCCCGCAGGAGCTAGGCAACCTTAGCAGTCTCCATTAATTACTTGGAGGTGGAGCTGTTCATGGAGAATTGGAGATTCCGCCCGAGCTCGGCACGGCGACCAAGCTGAGAATCCTAAACCTATTTAGCAACGACTAGGGGGGCAACGGCTAACTCGGCTCGGCTCGGTTTTACGCTGGCTCGGCTCGGTCGCTGAAACAATTTAAAAAAAAGGATTTTTTTTCATGTATGCCATTGTAGAGTGTTGGGGTATCACAACAGCCATTATAAAATCACTAATACTATATATGCCATTATAAACTGCTCTATAGTTTCATGTATGCCATTATAAACACTATACGGAGAATACCAGCTCAAAATACACTAGAAAATACCAAAATACGGTCTGGGCCCACATGTCATACTTTCAGCTGCTTCTTCTTTTTCCCTCCTCATCCTCCACTCCTCTCCCTCCTCCACACCTCTCCTCTAACAACTCCGGCAGCGAGGTGGGCGACGGCGGGCGGCGAGCAGGCGAGCGGCTGCGGCGGCGGTGAGGAGCTGCGCGGCGGCGCGCGGCGGCGGCGGCGAGGAGCTGTGCCGCGGCGGCAGCAGCGAGCGGCGCGACGATGGTGGCAGCAAACAGCGGCGGCGGCGAGAACTCGTGCAGGGCACCCACGAAGGAGGAGCTCATGGCCGCCGCCTCTTGTCGCGTCATCGGAGTTCCCGACCAGATCCGCTCCTAGGAGCTCGTTCCTCCGCCGTCCGCCGCCTCCTTCGGCCTCCGAGGTCACCGGCCGCATTCGTCGCCCCCGAGGTCGCCGCTAGGGAAGGAGTTCGTCGGTGAAGGAGATGGGGGAGGCGGAGGAAGAGACGGTGGCGGTGCTGCCTCGAGCTTGCTCCTCGCCGGTGAAAGAGATGACGGAGTAGCCGTAGTAGGAGCTCGTCGCCACCGCTCCGCCCCAGAGCTTGCCCCGCCTTGCAGCCGCCGTCCGCCGCTTCCTCCGCCCCGTGGTTGCCGGTCGCCGCCCCCAAGGTCACTGCCGGCGATGGAGTTCACCGGTGAATGAGATGGCCAGATAGGGGAGGTGGGAGGAAGGAGGGGGAAGAAGAAGGTGGGGAGAGGCTGACATGTTTCTGTTGTATTTGCCCGGTAGAGAGCCCATAATGGCATTCATGAAATCGAACCATACTCTATAATGGCATCTATAACAATATTGACTTTATAATGGCCATTGTGACTTCAAGTCACTTTATAATGGCACACACGATAAAAATCCAAAAAAAAAAGCTCGAATCTGGCAGATTGAGTTGACTCGTACGGTCGGGTTCACAAGCCAGAGAGAGCAAAGTGAAGAAGATGAGAGTGGCAGTGTCGCCCTGCCTAGCTAGCTGAGGAGGAAGGAGGCGATGGCTGGCTGAGGAGGAAGGAGGCGATGGTAGGCCGAAGAGGAAGAAGAGCTAAGCTAACTCAAATCTAGTCTCCTGAAGACGGCCAAAGGAGGAGAGAAGCAAAAAATGATGGAGAGAAGAGCAAACTGATATTGGCGTGCAGAACCGTTCTCCCTAAAGCCCAAAGGAGAGGGATGGATTACAGATCTGTTCTCACCTAGAGCGATGACGCTGGCGTCCAATCGGGGATCTAGGAGGACGGTGACGAAGGGCGAGAGAGATGGCCTGATTCGCGTGAGGCTGCACAAGATGGAGATATGCGCATGGCTAGGGAGCGACGAACAGATGACTTGACAAGGGACGGCCAGAGAAAGGCTAAATGAAGAGGCGTATGGGCTGGCCCATTTATGGATCACGTCCATATATTTTTGTAACGAGCCAGTTGAACGAGCCCATTAGCGAGGTAGAACCTAGCTTGGCTCGGCTAGTTTTCTGCCCAAGCTAGAAAAAAAGCTCGGGACTGGGCTTGTTTGCCTACGAGCCGAGCTCGGGCTGAGTCAAAACCGAGCAGCTCGCGAGCTACAGGCTAATCTGCCAGCCCTAGCAACAACCTTACTAGATCCATTTCCACGGAGGTCGACGAGCAATTGGATTTGTCGATGAAGTCGCTCACTGGGCTGATCCCCAGCTCGTTTGTAACCTCACGCAGATGACGAGGTTAGCGCTCTTCTTTAATGATATCATCGGCGCCATCCCGCTGGAACATAGCAACTTTGCAAATCTTGGATGTCAACACCAACAGTTTGGAAAGCGAGTTACCCGTCACCATCTTATTGCTGAAGAATCTTGAATACCTCGCCTTGTTCAACAACAAGCTGAGTGGCACCATCCTGCCAGAGCTAGGCAAGGGGTTGGCCTTGTCAAAGGTGAGTTTTGCAAAGAACAACTTGCCTGAGAGCATCTGCGACGGCTTTGAGCTGCAGGACTTCACGCCGAACGACAACAAGTTCAGTGGCACGCTGCCTCCGTGCCTAGTAAACTGCATTGTCAGATGTATATATAGTTTTGTATATATCTTTAGGGCTTTTATTATATGGGCTTCTTCGTAAACCCATTTGTACATGTATATATACTGACCTACGGTGTAAGATCAATGCAAGCTACATTTGTAACATGCACAACACTGTACCGGGGTTGCGCCTAGAGCGGAGCCACTTCACCGGGGACACCTGGCAGTTGTTTGGTGTCCACCCCAGGTTGGACCAGCTGATCCTATCATATAACCGGTTTATTGGCAAACTCTTTGAAGGCTGGTTGCCGTCAGTGGCTTTACAGTTCATTGATTTGCCAATCAATTACTTTTCTGGGCAATGACGAATCTAGGACAAAAATCATGCATGGACAATGCTAAAATTGTATTTCATTTTTTATAGAATAATAATACTATAATTAAGATAAAAAAATGGTAACTCCAAGCTAACAATTCACTATTTTTAATAGTTACTAACATTACAACAAATTGAAAATTAAATCTACTAAAATATTGCACGATAAAAGAAGAAAAACATACTTATGAGAGTTCAATAGTTGATGTGTATAGCCATATCAATTAAATTGTTAAAAATGCAATCTACAAAAAAAAAAGGAGAACAAGAGATTTATAAGTGACTTGAGCCCTATATACCAAGGGAGATATAAGTGAGGTCCAAATCCAACCTGGGCCGCCACCTTGGTAGCCCAGGTGGAGGATCCGCCCCTGTTTTTGGAGATATTTCTGAGCCAACAAGCAATTATTATGATTTTCACCTTGGGACTGTTTATATTTCGAATAACAGTTTCACCGAGTCTATCCTTGTGTCATCTTCGGATGCCTGGTCACCCTTGATCTTGGGAATAATAAGTTCTTTGGTGATAACCCCCCCACCCGGGGGGGATGGAATCAGTATTCCTCTACTAAGATTAGTAAATTCGACCAAATAATTTCAGTGGAAATATTCCATCAGAGCTGTCCCAACTTTCTCACCTTCAATTACTTGACATGTCCAAGAACAGTTTGACTGGATTCATTCCAAGATCTTTTGGCAACTTAGCATCCATGTTGCGGCCAGAAATGGCACCCATAATGGAATTTATTTCTAGGCCTAACATCCGTTTACAGGTTCAGCTGGTCCAAGACTCCAAGTACAACATTTTTCTACAGTTTCGCGTAGGACTATACCCTGTAAGCAGTCTAGAACCAATGAGTATCGAAACAGAGTTAGCATATTTAGGAAGGCCCATGAACAAATGTTCCAGAAAACAATTCAGTTTGTGACAGGTTTGGATTTATCAAGCAATTTACTTACTAAGAATATCCAAGAAGAGCTAATGTACCTTAAAGTCTTCCCAAGTACTTCTCAACGCCAGCCCACGGACGTCATCCATCACCATAAAGGCCTGCGTCAGGGTGACTCCCTATCGCCTCTTCTTTTCAACCTTGCCATAGAGTTACTCGTCGCACTACTCTCACGAGCAACGGAAGCAAGGACCCTCCCCCCGGTATGAGGAATTCAAGCCAACTGCCGCATCTCTGACGATGCGGCCATCTTCCTCAACCCCCTCAAGCAAGTGGTCTCGGCATTGGCGCTCATCCTCCAGGAATTCGGCAAAATCTCTAGGTTGTGGACCAACTTCTCTAAAAGCCAAGTGGTCCCAATCAGGTGTGAAAACCTAGACCTCGACGACATCCTCCTTGACCTGCCGGCCGGAAGAACCTCCTTCCCCATCAAGTACCTGGGTCTCCTACTTGCCATCAAGCGTCTCTGGCAAGTCCACTTCCAGCCTCTTGTTGACAAGATTGCTAACCAGCTAGCTGGATGACGGGGCCAAATGATGTCCAAGGGTGGTATATTAACTTTGCTAAAAGTGTTCCTCTCAGCACTGCCAACATATCTCTTGTCTGTGATCAAACTACCCACCTCTACCATCCGAAAGATTGACAAGATTAGAAGAGCCTGGCCTACGCCATGTCCTCCGCGAGGCATGACCTGGTTAACTGGGACCCTGTTTGTGCCCAACCTCCCTTGGAGGTCTCAAGGTGCTCGATCTATCCCGCTTCGGTAGGGCCCTTCGACTTTGCTAGCTTTGGTAGAACAGGACATCTCCGCTGGTCCCTAGGACATGAGCTTTAGATCCTCCTACCGGCCCTTACTTTGATCTTTTGCGCCTGGGAACTTCGGTGACCTTAGGGGATGGCTCCAGACTGTCCTTCTGGAATGATCCCTAGCTCTCCAGCCTCGCCCCTAAGGAGATTGCCCCACAGCACTTTCGGGGGTCGTCTAGAAAGAACCGTTTAGTCCTGAGTGCCCTATCAAACTGCAATTGGATTATGGACCTTACAAGAAACCTCACCCTGTCGGAGATAAAATCACGGCCCATTGCCATGGCCCACTCCCTGACGGCCCAATCGAACAGCCTGCTAGGGCCCAGCTCCCTAGAAGGTTCTATCAGGCCCATGTACATCCTGTCGAACAGCTTCCTGGTTGGCACGGTGCGTGGTGGCTTAGGCTTCGTGTTCGAGTCCGACTCGAACAAGAGTTCTGCACGGCTACGTGAAGACCCGGACGTAGTTTCCCAGATTGGAGCAGACGTCGTGATCCCCAAGAATCGGAGTATACCTTATCTACCTCGGGATGTATTTGGCATGTATATGAGTTCGTTACGTTCTTGTAGTTAGCCCGGCCCGATTATCCTTCGGTAGGTCGGTTGTTCAACACTATATAAACCGAGCCCCTACGGCGTGTAGGGGGCACGACTTGACAGCCAAGATCACATACTACTTCCTGTACACCCATAATCTCGCCGAGGCTTGCTGATCTCGTCGAGTTCCTCCTTGTAATCTTTTCTCATATAAAGAAGCACTGGACGTAGGGCTATTATCTCCCCGAGAGGCCTGAATCAGGATAAAAACCCTGTGTCTCCCTGTTGCTCGTTGATTGCTATTTGCCTTGCTCGGCAAGTCTTCTATCTCCCTTTCTCAAGAACCTTTAGTTGACTTGGGACCGATATCCCAACCGACGACAGTTGGCGCCGACCGTGGGAAAATAGTAGATCAAGTCTGTTCGAGCATGTCGAACTCATTCAGCGACCAGGAAACTCTTCCTGAGGGCTACGACTCAGAAGGACAGGATGTCACATCCCCTGTCAGGTCGGATCGATCCGTTCTATCTCGATCGCTTTCCAGATATGGGACGGAACTCTCCGGCTATGTTTCGGAGATGGTCTTAGATCAAGCTCCCGTCATCGACGATGATTACGGAGCCGACGATCTTTACGCTGGTTTAGATCTCTCGGATTCCAAGACCATGTCGGTCGATTCTTCCTATGGCGACACAGTGACGACGCCATTTAGGGTGCCACCGCACGATCGTCGCAGCGTCAACATGGCCAGCGCAGAGACTTCAGGGGATCATGCGCTGGCCGCGGCGGCCGAAGAAATCGAGCATGTTAATTCTGCTCAGCAGCAAGATGGGGCTACACCGGCTGTTCGCGAACAAGAGATTGTTCGCCGCAGTCTAGACGCCTCAATCAATCAGACTTTGGCGCATATTCGCGATCAGCGCAAGCGACAGCGACGCGATCCGCCTCGCGTATCCCCGCCAAGTCCCCCGGCAGAGATTCTGCCTGCTCGGGTTGAATCCTCGCGTAACCGGACTCCGGTCGGGCAAGACGCGAACGCTTCAGGGATCCCAGGACCCCTTGATCAGAGTCGGGAACGACTTCAAACCCTGGCAACGGTGATCAGATCTGTCAACCAGGACAACCTCGCCCTCATCGGCGACACTGTTGCTTCTCATCTAGAGCGCTGGCCGAAGGCCTTAAGTCCATAGGTGAAGGTAACACCTCCTCCGGGCAACGCAATCAGCCTGCCCGGAACGACACGGACAGCGAGCGCTCCGATCGATCGCGTGACCATCGTCACCGTCAAAGGTCGACTCGCTATGAGCAAGATCCCCGTGGCCGTCAACGCTCACCAAGTCCCCGTGGTCGTCGCGACCACAGGAGCAAGCGTGCGCGCAGCGATCACGGACGATCCTCTCGAGACGACCACATTGTCATGACCACGAGGAAGGAGTGCGGACGATTGTCTCGGAGAGAATACCACCAGGCAAAATCCTCCCATTCAACTATAGTTCCTGAAGGGAGACAACAATAAACATGAAATTAATCAGGTTCTAATGTACAAAGCCATTTAGTAATGGCACCCCCAAATGATTCACTCCCTCTTGCACGAAGCAACTTGAAGGGACCTAAGGACGAGAGGAGGGGTGAATCGGACTATTTTTAATTTTATTCGCTTGTTGAACTTGGTCAATTAATCAAGTTAAGCACCCAACTAGCGAATGAGCTCTACACAAGTCTAGTAGCAGAAATAATTACAAGTGCGAATAATAAAGGAGACAAGAGGGCAAACCGATCTTTTTACCGAGTTTGGTGCAAGTACCTACTCTCGTTGAGGGAGCTCGCCACAAAGGAAAGCCCGGAACCCTCTCGTCCCTAATCCTAAATCCACTAGAGGATGCACCGGCTACACCTAGCCGATGACCACCACGTTTGTGGGTTTGCTTGTAGTTCATGTGTCGATGACGATGAAGCTTGTGGTGGAGTTGATCCCGGTGACAAGAAGCCTAAGTGCACCATGCCGGAAGCACAACTAGACCACCACCTCTCCCACCATAGAGCTAGACCAAGAACTTATGGGGGAGGCACAAGAACTTCGGGGATGACCGGAGGAGGCTTGGGTATGTGCTCTTCTCACTCCTCTCTCCTTTTCCCTCTCTCTCTCTAGCTCCTATGAAACCCTAGGTGGAAGGGCAAGTCATGGGAGAGCCAAACCTTGGGGATGGATGGATGAGGATGTGGGGATCCACTCCTTCTACTTCTCTTCTCCTTCCTCTTCTTCTCCCACTCTCAATCTCAATATCTCATGTTGGATCTAGGGAGGTGGAAGATGAACTAGGGAGGAACTCTCACTCTCTCAAAGTTAGGGGATGAACAAATGAGCTCTCTCAAATCCCTCCCACGACCAGGAATCCACTTATATACTTCCCACTTCGAAACCCTAGGAAATAGATCTCAGATCCAAACTCAAACCCTAGGCCGGACAACCCCCGGACAACTTCCGGACAGTCCGGACGAAGGCAAGCGCTCCCAGTAGAAAATACAATTCGAGACAGAGGGGACACAACAGGGTCCGGACAGTCCGGACTCCTAGGCCGGACAGTTCGGCCGAAGGCATGCGCTCCCTGGAAATTGAAATTGCAAGCTGGGGAAAAATAGCACTTGGGCCGGACAGTCCGGCCTAAGGCATCGCTTCAGCAGCATCCCCAGACCTCCAGGCTGCCGAAAACTTCCCAAATTTATATGATTTTTTATGTTGCTCAAATGAAAAACTTGTCAACATGAAAAAGATGCGTCTCACAATTCTCTACAACTTTCATGTTTTGATAATTTTAATCCGAGCATGTGAAGGATATCAAAAATATGAAATACTACAGATCTGCCACGGAGGCCGAACCGGGCCACTTGGGCCGGACTGTCCGGGCCCAGCTGCCCCAGCTCGGCCAGCAGCCCACAAAATCCTCTAAATCTGTAGCATTGCCCGAACAAAGATATTCTTGAAGATTTAGAAATATTTGGCGCCAAACTTAAGCTCAACGGGCGGGAAGGTTCGAAGGCTTAAGCGGGAAGTTTCGCGCCCACAAAGGATTTCGTTTTTGGATGGCTTAGTGGCTACAAAACCTCGGACAAGTGACTACCCCTTGGAATCCCCTGTATCTATCCCGAACTCTCTCGAAGATGAACAAGGATAAGAGACCGGAAATATGCTCTGTGGGACCCTATAGTCGGAGATATGACACACACGCAAAGAGTATAAGAGAAATTATGAAACACAAGAGCCTTAACCTTAAAGTTCCTGTTGTCATCAATACCAAAACTTGATCTTACACAACTGCATTGACAAGTGATTTTTTTTGATGCTATGACTGGTGAGGGTTGCAAGGTTGATCGAAAGATCTTGTCATTTTGCCGCAACCAAATATGCCAAGAAACAAGGGAGAAGATGTTGAGGTCCATGTGGAGGGTACCCCGGTGTCGTGATGAATAGAGGTCACGGTGTATTACTTTGGTGATATTATGATGTACTTTGGTTGTGTATTTGGTGAAACGAGCGTGAAATTTGAAACTGGGAATCTGTTTTGAACCTTATGCGAGTTTCATGGTTCACCGGACCGTATCCCACCGGACCGTATCCCACGGACTCGTATCATGACACTTCTTGTGACTGATTGCTTTTTGATGATTTTGATGCACTTGATTTTCGATGATAATGATGTTTTGTGAAGCTAACCTTGCAGGGGAAGGTAAGTGGCTTGTTTGGACACATCTCGTGATGTAGGCTGTATGTCAGTCACTTGGTGGCGAAGTGAGACTGACTAGTGGTCCCCTGCATGGGATGGCGACCTGGGGCTATAAATAGTGGGGGAGGGGAGCACCTCCTCCCCATCCCCTTAAGCTAAAAATTTCAAATTTGTGAGAAGGGTGTGTGGGTGAGAGAGGGGTGGCATCTGCGGCTGCAAGTACTTGTGGTCGCAAGAGAGGCTTGTAATCTCCCAACTATCTATGCAATAAAATCTCCGTTCTTCAAGTTCATGGTTTGTGGATGTTAGTTCTTAGAATTTGATCTTGTTGCTTTGTTGGTTTTTGTTGCAACTAATTTATTTGCCTCCTCTCTTTCTCCATGCCTCTGATCAATAATGCCTTCAGATTGCTTATGTGTTTTGACACCTCCACTACTTGTGAATCTGCTTAGAACTTGTTATTCGCGCAACAGTTAGTGCTTGATTTTTCTCCCATTTTCTTTCTTCCCGAGCGCCCCTACCGTTCTCTTTTGTCCACGGCAACATCCAGAGCCTCGCCGAGCAACGCCGACACCGTTGGAGCAGCCACATTACTCGGAATCGCTCGTCGAAGCAAAGCCGAGCCAAACCAGTCGCCGTTGATTTCTCCCTTCACGGTACGGTTCAATCCGATTCTTTTCACCTATAGATTCCACTCCATCTCACGATGATTTTCCCTCAACCAATTTGGGTATAGCCTCACCGGAGCGTCCTCACCACCGTTACCCTGCTTGGAGCCGTTTTAGGATCACACGTCGCCGAGCCAATCTAGCCCCGCTCTGTCCACTCCAAGGCCACGGTAAGAATGCCCTTGCCTCCCCGTAGCTAGCGCATCCTTCAATTTGGCTAGAACCGAAATGCAGCACCACCGTCGTTTGATGACGTGCCATCTCGTCGCCGCCGTGTTCGGTCACCATTGGCCATGACTATAGCGCCAGTAGATGCGCGCTGTCCCGAGGAGCCCATAGGTAGCATCTACACTCACTGGATTAATCCCTATCGCCGGCGAGCATCGGTTTCCCTTCGGTTGCGCGTGCTTGCGAGAGGAAAACGATGATGATGCCATAATGACGTCCTCGGTTCAAACACTGCGCTCACACGAGTCGCTGACAGCATAGACCCACCTTTCAGCCGCTCCTTTTATGCTCTATTTTTCTCCGTTCGGTTATGTGTCACTGGCCAGTGGCCCTTGGCCCCACGCGTTCAGGTTAAGTGAAAGTACACTCTGGTTTGATGCCTTCAACGCCACCGCCTAGCGCGCCCGTGTTGCGGCTAGGCCGTGCTGGCCTGATGGGCCGTGTCGGCCGGTGGCGCTGCTCGACCCGTGCTGAGCCGCACTGTCTCCCCGCGCCACGCATAGTGATGGGCTTGGCCCATTACTGTTCCAGCTAATTTTCATGAGTTTAATTGGTTTAGAAAATCCTGAAAATGCATATCCATTTACTAAACATAGTAGAATAGCTCCAAAAATTCCTAGAAAATGACAGAAAATCCTAGGACCAACCTTCACCCCGGGAAAATTATAACTTAGGTATTGACCTATAGAAGAGGCTCTGAATATATTAAAGAAGAAATAAATAAAAGCATAATCACATTTTCTAGAAAGGAAATTCTCAGGGGTATTTTAATAAATTCGCCCTTAGTCTTCGTAAACATCGAAGACTTAGCTTTTCCGTTTAGAACCAATACTCAGCCTTGCATTTCTGCATATAACTCAGAATTTCACCGTTGCCATTATTGAACAGCCCGTTAGCACGGTTGCCATTTTTCGATCGCCTTAAGCAGAGATGCCATTTTAACAGTTTTTCTCTCCCAAACGTGCCATTATGGGGCTTTACAGGGAAAAATACATGTTAATACATAAGAAATACGGGGCTGACTGGTGGGTCCCACCTGTCAGCCCCTCCACCTTCTTCTTCCTCCCCCCCCCCTTCTCTCTCTGCCCGAGCCCCGCCGCCGCCCTGCACCAGCGCCGCCGCCGGAGCCCAGCCACCGCCGCCCAGCAGGAGCCCCGCCACCGTCGCGTCGCTCACCTCGCACCTCGCGGGGAGGTCGTTGGTGGCGGCAGCACCGCCGGAGGTGGCGTGAGGCGGTGGCCCGGTGGCTCTCGGCGATGAAGGACGGCGATGCATGGCGGGGCGGCTCGGGAGTGGCGGCGCAACGCGATTGAGGGGCGTGGGAGCTGCGCAGAGGGGCGAGGAAGGCAAGGGAGGCGGCGGTTTGGCTCGGGAACCGCCGGTGAGCCTCCATTATCGATTTGCGCTACTATCGAGAATGCCATTGAACATGGAGAATCTTCCATATTTTTTGCCACCTCCACTACTACAGAGCGACAGGATCAACATCTTCTCTTCTCCAATCATAGTTAGGTCCGTGAGCATCGGCCATCACTTAGCCATAAGAAGCCAACGCAACATATACATGCATAAGGATATAATAAAGATGCATCAGTACTGAAGCTCCTTTTGGCAGTCAAGATGCTTCCTCGAGTTGTGTTATTTACTGTTAACAATACAGGAAACGAAAACAACCTCGAGAGCCCAAACCGTCGATATAAATGAACAAGCCGTCAGGACAAGTTACTCTCGATGGCCAGCCATCGAGTGTATGCCGTCGTGAGAACTCCGTCGAGAGAGGAACACTATCTCGACGGCTCGACCGTCGAGAGTACTTATCTCTACGGCTAGTAATAAAACCATCGAGTGTAATGTGATAGACGCCGTTTGCGCTTGACGAGCGTAGTCTCGACAGCCATGCACCGACAGTCGAGAGAAATGGTTGGCGGGACCCACTGGACGTACCTGGAGGGGTAGCGTACTCTCGACGGTCGAAATCCAGCCGTCGAGTATATCTCTGTTCAGATGTTGCGTATTCTTGATGGCCTAAGCACGTCCGTCGAGAGTATGACAGGGCAGAAAAAATTGTTTAAATTTCGCAAAAAATCAGAAAAAACTGCGGCAGCTGCTGCACCTGCAAACCCAAAATGCCCGCAATATATATATCCCCAATTCTCGCATCCATTGTCCACAAGATCACAATTGCACAAATAATTTAAAAGAACGGCACACATCAATATGCAAAAGACCAATCGAATCCATATAGAACATCGCTATCCACATAGAATTTCGTATAACTTCGTATAATGTATGCTATACGAAGTTATTACGCTGAATGTTGGGGCTGTTTGGGTTTGCAGGTGCGGCTGCTGCTGGGAGCAGCCGTAGCCGCTAAAATTTATGGTTTTTTCGGTTTTTAAAATAATTTTTTTTTCTGTTCTGGTACAGTTTCGACGGCCACAGTTTAGCCGTCGATACTATAACACAGGCCCTCGTGGGGCCCACCACCTGCAATGTCGACGGCCGGTATTCGTACCGTCGATACAATCAGACCGTGCCACGTCTGCCTAAACCCGCTTGGCTGTAGGGCCCACCACATATACTGTCGACGGCGTGCTCTCGGCCGTCGATACTAGGCTTCCCTAACGGGAAACGGCGTTTTCTAGTACTGTGTCGACGGCTTGGGCCTAAGCCGTCGATATAAGTAGTTTCGACGGCTTAGCCGTCGATACAGGTCTTGTCTCTCGACGAAGCAGCTTCGACGGCCGTTTATCGACGACTGGCCGTCGACACTATTGTATATCGACGGTTCTGTCTCTTGTATCGACGGTCTGAACCGTCGAGAGTGTGGCGTTCTCCTGTAGTGATCTTGCCAAACTTAAGACAGCGCTACTATCGAGAATGCCATTGAACATGGAGAATCTTCCATATTTTTTGCCACCTCCACTACTACAGAGCGACAGGATCAACATCTTCTCTTCTCCAATCATAGTTAGGTCCGTGAGCATCGGCCATCACTTAGCCATAAGAAGCCAACGCAACATATACATGCATAAGGATATAATAAAGATGCATCAGTACTGAAGCTCCTTTTGGCAGTCAAGATGCTTCCTCGAGTTGTGTTATTTACTGTTAACAATGCAGGAAACGAAAACAACCTCGAGAGCCCAAACCGTCGATATAAATGAACAAGCCGTCAGGACAAGTTACTCTCGACGGCCAGCCATCGAGTGTATGCCGTCGTGAGAACTCCGTCGAGAGAGGAACACTATCTCGACGGCTCGACCGTCGAGAGTACTTATCTCTACGGCTAGTAATAAAACCATCGAGTGTAATGTGATAGACGCCGTTTGCGCTTGACGAGCGTAGTCTCGACAGCCATGCACCGACAGTCGAGAGAAATGGTTGGCGGGACCCACTGGACGTACCTGGAGGGGTAGCGTACTCTCGACGGTCGAAATCCAGCCGTCGAGTATATCTCTGTTCAGATGTTAAAAGAGTGCAAGAGTACTTACCTCCAGGAGCAATGCGGGTCCCGTCATCGTCGCCGTAGTACGTCCAGGCGGGGCGCGCCCTCATGCGAAGCGGGCAGAGGCGGCGCCGCAAAAAGTCTCCCACCACATGGGTTCCGGTGAGCCCGTTGCGGTGGAGCTCAGCAATGCGCGCCAGCATCGCCTCCGTGTCCGCTGAATCGTCCGGCTGAGACCCCCAGTTGGCGGTGGGCTCTGCAGGACCATCAGGGAGGGCAAGATCGTCGCAGCCGCTGGAGTCCTCCACGTACAGCCACTGTCGATGCCAGTCCTTCCAGTTGGACTTGATCGGGACCGGGATGAAGGCGGCGGTCTCGCGGAGCGTGAAGTAGCAGCTCCCAACCGCACTCGAGCGCGAGCTCATGTGCAGGACGAAGAGTCGGCGCCAGAGCGGAAGGCTTGGCGTCGTCCCCACGAACATCTCGCAGAGGTGGGTGAAGACGGCCAGCGCAATGATGGAGTTGGGGCGAAGGTGCGCCGCCTGGATCTCATAGAAGGCGAGCACCCCCAAGAAGAATTCGGAGTATGGCGGGACGAGGCCCGCCAGCATCGCCCAGGAGAAGGTCACGATCTCCCCGGCACGAGGGCTCGGCATGATGGTGCCGGCGCGAAACCGGGCGGAGGTTGGCGGCACGAAGACTTGGAGCCGCGCCACCGTGTCCTCATCGACGGCGGAAGCAGGCAAAACAGCGCCGGACGACGGCGCGGCATCCCCACGGCGGCCCTTGCTGCGCTTGGGAGCCATGGGAAGTTTGGTGGTGGCGTTGGCGAAAAAGCTGAGTAGCGGTGGCGAAGGAGGAGATAGTGAATAGCAGTTTGAGGACTTAGCGCGCAAAGGAACTCAACGCAGCGCAGAGAAGAGAAGCTTTTATAGAAGGTTGAAGCGAGTGCGACGGTTTGGATTCCGTCCCCACTCACGCGCGTGGCGCCATTATGCCCTGCGCGTTTCGGTTTCCCGCGAAAAGCGGCGCGGTTCCCCAAGGAAGATCGTGCGTAGGTGGAGAATCAGGCGCACGGCCGCCGCAGGGGGTGGGCCCCCCACGATTCGTCTCCTGCCACGCGAGAAATGACGAGATATCAGCGCGACGGTTTGCGTATCATGGAGGTCCCGGGGGCTACTGTCGGTATAATAAATACCGGGTGTAAAGAGTCCTGGAGAAGACCGGGCGAGGGCCCCACACGTCAGGCGGGCGACCAGACCCCAGCGTGTGGGTGAGCCCCTCAAGCACCGGGCGAGGGCCCCACATGACAGGCGGGCGACCAGACCCCAGCGTGTGGGCGAGCACCTCAAGCACCAGGCGAGGGCCCCACACGTCAGACGGGTGTCCAGACCCCAGCGTGCGGGCGAGCCCCTCAAGCACCGGGCGAGGGCCCCACACGTCAGGCGGGCGTCCAGACCCCAACGTGTGGGCGAGCCCCTCAAGCGCCGGGCGAGGGCCCCACACATCAGGCGGGCGTCCAGACCCCAGCGTGTGGGCGAGCCCCTCAAGCGCCGGGCGAGGGCCCCACACGTCAGGCGGGCGACCAGACCCCTGCGTGTGGACGAGCCCCTCGGCGAGCACGAGAGGTCCCTCTCTGTCAGGAGGGGCCCGTGCAGCAGGTAGCGTCCTAAGGGAGTCTTCTCGGCGAAGGCTCTTCTCTGCAGCGGTGGACAGGCGCATTCAATGCGATATTACGCGCGGATAGACAGGGGAAGAGATGATTACCGTCACAGTGACCTCTGCGGCTCTGTCAAGCTGTCACTGTGGCGCAGAAGAATTGACCGCCAGAGAGAGGGTTCGCCATCATCAGGCTGGCCGCCCGCGGCAGGCGGCGCGAGCTGGGGCCCACCCGTCTTATCACCGGCGTGTTCACACGGGTCAGAGGCCACTTGCGAAGCGCGCGTGGGCGGCGCTGCTCGGCAGCGGCACGTTTTCGTCTCTCCTATCGCGTCCGCATGTCTAATTGGTGTACTGAGAGTACTGTACTGCCTACCCCTCCGGTCTCTCCGCCAGTTCGAAAGCTTGTATAAAAGGGGAGGAGAGAGACGGAGGAGGGTGTTCCGGTTTTTCATTCCGAAGCGTTCTGTAATCGCATTCCACACAACCAACACAAGAAAAGAGCTAAGGCTCGACAGGAGTAGGACTATTACCCCCGAGGGAGTCCGAACCTGGGTAAACCCTGTGAGTTGCTCCTTGTCGTTCCCGACGCTCAAATCGAACCGAACCCGAGCTAATCGGCTAGCAGGATAGAAAATCTGACCGGGGTGTTATCCGCAGTGGTTGAGCGGTGAGCACGCCGTCAAGCGTATCCCCTCGTGCCAGGTTTAAAACCGCGGCGTCGTGTCTCTGCCAGGTGGCCCCATGGCCCATCGGGCTGGTTAAGTGGAAGCGTCTCGAGGCGTGACGCCAACCCCATGCGAATGGTCCCCGCGGAAATGCGTCTTCGACGTCTTCGCCGCTGGTTGGTACGGTGCGCGCGTGGGATGGGCCGTGGGCCGATTCTGTTTTGGGCTGGCATCGTTTGCTAGTTTGGCCCGAAGATATTTAACCTTTTTTCCACCAATTTAACCAATTACCTAAATGTAGAAATAGTTATATATTTATTTAAAATAGCCAGGAGTTTCCAAAATTTCCAGAAAAATTTGGATAAATGGGTGTGGCCGATCTGGATTTTATAAAAATACTTAATCACCTGTTGCATTTATTTTTAAGTCACTATTAATGTTGAGATACGCCACTTCTTATTTAGAAAAGGGTAAAAACAGAGTTAAGACAACCTTAATTATAAAATAGGGGATCTGACTTTATAAAATCCTGATAAAATACCACAAGGTATACAAGTACCCTAATAACTAGAGAAAATTATGAAAAGGGTAATTCTTGCCCAAATATGTTTATTAAATTAATAATTAGGCAAAACACAATAAAAGAGATTAGTAAATTTTTTATTAATAAAGATACATGCTGAACCTAGAAGATTATAATAAATTAACATATGGCCTAGATAATACCCGGTAATTAGAGGAATTTAGAAAAGGCCATCACCAATTCAATTTATTAAAGCTAGAACTAAGTTGGAAAAAAATGTAGGAGATGTTAGAAAACCTAGAAAGGTAAAATATTACCGAGTATACTTGTATTAGACGAAAGCCCCATTAATTAAGATCGTGTGTAGTTTACTAAAAACTTAAGGGAACTTAATCAGAAATACGACACCTTTTAGTCCGAAGCATTTCATGCATTATTATCTTAAGTCGCACAATCTCGATGACGTCATGCCACACCCGTGAGCCCTCTATACAGTCAATCTCTTTATAGATACTCATGGAATTCTCTTACTTAGTAGGAATACCGAAAAGATGCTAAAGTAACCTACGTAGACTCGGTATTAAGTGCGTAGAATGCGATTGCATATCATACATCATATTTTCCCCACAACTTAGTGTTTATCTGTGCTATTTGGTTCTTGGCGGTAGACCCCCAACGGCTAAGGAGGATATCGAGGCGAATCAAGATCCGCGGTTGGGATACAAGTGGTCCAGGTGAGTTAACACTTACTCTTATAGATGTTTACCCGTGTTAGGAAAGGATTGCGACTTTACCTAGTGCGGACTAACATCGATATAATCATGTTCATTACCCAGTTTTTCCAAACTATATTGTTTATTATCAGAGTGCATGCTTATTACCCACCAACATGTTAAATCATGTTATAAATATACATGCCTGTCCTTGCATTATCTAGCCCTTAAGACTGCCTTGATTGTTATGTCCTTGTTAGCCTAATAATAGTCTGGTAACAACTTTAACCCTACCTAATAGGTAAAGACCTGCTTAGACTTGTTTAGGCTTAAACAAATCTTCTGGCATTTAGCCACGGAACGGTGAACCGATATTCACCGGTCATTCATTCATTCATTCATTTAAAAAGGTTATGACATATGACAGTTAGGGATATTAGATGCATGTTGGGATGGATGTTGTGTGTGGTTATATCTATGTGGTGTGTCGGTCCGGTTTGGTTGGTTGGTCGGGATAGTTCGTGCATGGTAAGGTCGATGACCGTGGAAGTAGAGATGAATTGGTGTGAGTTGCCCCATGGATGACATCCTGTTGGAGGACTAAGCACGAGATGCCTTGTAGTAGGATTAGCCCGGGCTTACCTAGGAGGAGCGCGGAAGAACATGTGTAGCGGGGAGATCGCTGCCATCTGAGAGATGATTCCAACACGACGCAGCCATCGCGCGGAGTACGGGTTTGGATCGCCAGTTGTGAGCGCTCTGCGGAGGCCCTCTGGGACCACTCTCGATAGGGACCGGCATTGGTCATCGCCGAGGGTGATTAAGGCCACACTGTTGACGATTGGGATATTAGTCCCAAGTCAACCAAAGGTTCTTGAGAAAGGGAGATAGAAGACCTGCCGAGCAAGGCAAACAGCAATCAACGAGCAACAGGGAGACATAGAGTTTTTATCCTGGTTCAGGCCTCTCAGGGAGATAATAGCCCTACGTCCAGTGCTTCGTTATATGAGAGAAGAATTACAAGGTGGAACTCGACGAGACGAACAGGTCTCGGCGAGATTATGGGTGTACAGGAAGCAATATGCGATCTTGACGTGCCCTTTACACGCCGTAGGGGCTCGGTTTATATAGTGGTGAACAACCGACCTACCAGGGACAATCGGGCCGGGCTAACAACGAAATCGTAACGAACTCATATACATGCCAAATACATCCCGAGGTAGATAAGGTATACTCAAATTCTTGGGGATCACAACGTCTGCCCCAATCCGGAAAACCACGTCCGGGTCTTCACGTAGCCGTGCAGAACTCTTGTTCGAGTCGGACTCAAACACGAAGCCTAGGCCACTACGCACCGTGCCAACCAGGAAGCTATTCGGTAGGATGCATATGGGCCTAATAGAACCTTCCAGGGAACCAGGCCCTAGGAGGCTATTCGATTGGGCCGTCAGGGAGTGGGCCATAGCGAACAATCAGAACAGGCGATCGTTTTTACTTAGCCGTTGTAGTAAAAAACTAGCCGTTTTGTGGCAAAAACCGTTGCAGAGCTACTCGTCTGGGGCTATGAAAAGCACCAAGCCGCCCGCGGCTTACCACTTCCGCTCTCGCGCGCCTTTTCTTCCCAAGCCCTTTTCCAATTGCGCAAGCATCAAACATCCACAACTCAACTCCAAAGCTACTCGTCCAACCTGGGGATTGCTATGGCCAAGTTCGCGGGTACTAGCATGACCGAGGAAGATTTGAAGACTTTAGAGGGAGAGGGACACATCGACGCCGGCAGCTGGAGGTTGCCCGGGGAGGAGGAAACACCGAAGCCGCTCGAGGACGAGTTCGTCAACTTCGAGCAGTTCGCCATGTTTGGGCTGAGGTCTCCCGAAAGCGATTTCGTGGAGGCCTTCCTGAACATTAGTGGGCTGGAGGTCGCAAACCTCAACCCCAATTCGATCCTTTAGATGGCCATCTTCACACACCACTGCGAGGGCTACCTGCGAGTTGAACCATCGGTGGGGCTGTTCCTCCACTACTACACAGTGACGAGGACTTGAGTGCTACTACCTCAAGCTCCGGGCCACCGACGACGACGCGCCATACCCCCGACCCTCGTCCACCACTGCTCGACTCGATGGGGCCGTGGTGGATGAGGTGGTTCTACACCAAGAGGAGCGGCGACAGCAAGCTCTTCTTCACCGGACAAGCTTCGGCGAAGGGAACGCAGATGCCGCGGCCGGAGCCGACCGGCGAAGAATGGTATTTGACCCGGAAGATCGCCTCCCTCGTGGGCCTCGGGCTCACGGGCAGGGAGATCATCCGGGACTTCGTGGCGAACAGGATCTGTCCGCTGCGGAAGAGGTCCCACCCCTTCTACAAGATAGTAGATTGGGAGGACATCACCAGGGAAAGCATGGGTAAGTTCCTCAAACGCTCACTCTTTCTTGGTAATTCATCCAAACAGGAACTAACGACTTCTTCTGTTCGGGCAGAGAAACCTACAGACGCATGGGTGACCGAGCAAGTCGACGCCATGCTGAAGGCTGCTAGGAAGGACGGTGAGGTCACCGGCGTGGTGGCGTACACCTGCCCTAGGAACGTGCTCGTCCGCTCATCAGAGGTAACTTCCAAAGAACTCCCTCCAAGTTGCTAGACTTACACAACTAAGGCAAGCTCACATTCGCCTCCAAATATGCAGGACGAGCAGCTTATCATCGGCGGGATCGTCGATGAGATCTCTGGATCTGATAAGGACGAAGCGAGGAAGGGCAAGGCCAAGGCGGCTGTAAAGCCCAAGGTGGCCGCCGAGCCGACGCGGAGCTTGCCTCGTCATGGCGGCCGCCAACCACCTACTAAGCCCCCTGCGGCGACGAAGCGCACCGAGCAAACAAAGCGTGCGCGCGGCCAGCCAAATGGAGAACGCCCAAGCTCCTCTCTCCTCATCGAGCAAGGTGACGAGGAGGTACGGAACTTGACCCAATGGCTAAATCGTTATGCACAGGCTCACCTGGGCCATATGGAACGGCTGCAACAGATCGCCGAGCAGCGGAGGCTCGAGGAAAAAATCGCGCGCAAGGAGGCTCTCCTTGCGTTGCGCAGAAAGAGTGTTCAGCTCAGCAAGGAGCTGAGTCTGTTGCCGCGAGCGCCCGGAGACCAAGGCGAACAAGTGGCCAAGGATCCGCCGAGCAAGAGGCAGAGAGAGAGAGAAATCCACAAAGGGGGGAGAGGAAGATGGCGGAGGCCATGGGGGACAGGGAGATGGCGGCTCCGGCGAGTTCCTCCCCGGCGGCAGGGCAGGGCGGCGGCATCTGGGCGGCACTCCAGTGGCGACAGGGCGGCGGCTGCTGCAAGGCGGCGGCTTGGCAGCGGCGACCTGCAGGCGGCGGCGCGGCGTCCTGGCGGCAGAGACAAGGGAAGGCGGCGGCGCTCTGTAGGGGCAAGCCCGTGGCGGCGGCTCGGCCTGGATCTGGGCGGCGGCATAGGGAAGGGCACAGGGCAGGGGCGGCGGTACGGGGACAGAGTGGCTCGGCAGGGAAAAGCGGCTGTGCAGGGCCCTGTGCGGCTAGGGTTTTTGGCTGGATTTTTATATGGGGTCGAGGTTATGAGGTGAACATGGAATTAGGCTTAGGGCCCAAATTGATTGGATGTTAAGGGTAGAGCCCGATTGGGCTAATCGGCAAATCTTGTTGCACCGGGGGTGGATTTGGTGTTGTAATGTGTTTTTCTCGGGATGGAGGTCGGGTGCAAGAGATGGGGCAATGCGACGAGGGATCGACGACGGTAGTGGCGCTCGATGCAGATCAAAGGTGACCTCTAGCGAGCTAGGGGTTGGATGGTGGCATCGGCTTGGCCGAGATAGACAGAGGTGGGGTTTCTAATGATGTCGGCCGAGAGGGCGAATGTCCGACCGGCTTGGGTTACGACGAAAACAACCGAGTTAGGGTTTCGGTCAAGGAATGGCTGGATTGATTAGGGGTTTTAGGGTTTCGGTCAGGGGAATCGAGCTGGGGTTTCAACTAAGAGAGAAAGTTTCAAATGAGACTCGACCAGGGTTTTGGGGGTTTTGGACTTGACCGAGAGAATTTAGGTCTGGTCGGCCAAGGTTACAAGGAGTGTCAATCAAGGTTAGGGATTTGGTCAATGGTCGAGCCGGGGTTTTCAATCGAGACAGAATGTTAGGGTTTCGACCGAGGAACGAATAAAAGCGAGGAGAGAGATTCTGTAACTGAAATCATAAAGTTTGGAATTTCATAAATTGTAAAATATAATGAAAAATAATTAATAAAACAAATTCTTATAGGTAAATAATTGTTTTAAAATTTAGGGATTTTCATATAGAAAACAATAGAAATTATTTTACCTAGTTTTTATGTTTAAAGAAAACTTGGGACATTCTAATATTCATTAGGATGTCACAATATCATGAGGGAGGAGGTTGTTAATGGATTTTGTGCAATCTTATCACATATTAGGTAAATAACTCTTTTGTTGAACCCTTTTACATCCTAAGAAGAATGGCTTAAATGTTGTAAACAATCGTCTCTTAAATTGGACGAGTAGTTCTCAAGGTTTGGCCGTTCTAAGCCTGCTATCCAGATTTCAGTATGGTTGGGTTTTGTTGGCTCTAGTGATCCCAGATAGGCTATTGAATAGTGTAAGAGCTGGGTGGGCATAGAGGTGGAGATATTTATTTGTTTTGCTCCTAATGAGGAAAACATTGAGACACGTCCATTTATGGAGGTCCTGGATCAGGATGATCGGCGTCGACTGTGCATTATTCCATTGGTTGAAAGGCAAGTATATGTTAAACACCTGCTTGGTTCGATGGTTTGTGGTCTCTGAGGTAGGGTTGGATGAATGCCTGTAGTTGTACAGTGGTGGCTCGATTGTTATGTTATTTATTTTTAAATGATGAAGGTATATGATGAGTGCATAACAGATGAGACATTGTTGTATCATGTGCATATGAGTTAGGTCGGTGAGAAAATCACTTTTGACTAGTCCGGTGAGGTCGGTGAAAAAGGCAAAAGTGACTACGTGGAGTAAATTGGTCCCCACCTGAAATAGAGTGGGCAAGAGTGTTGCACCGTCGGGTCACACTCGGCTATACCTGTAAGTCCATGGACCCCATGGCAATATTTGGTTTTAGAGATTGATGACACGTGTTCAAGCGCCACAAGATTAAGGACCTTTTTGCTAGTTCTACTTTCTTTTGAGCGTGTTGGCGTGATCTAGACGCCAGTGCAGGTCTTCTTTCTGGCACGTTGGTCTCACTGAGCACTCCGAGTCTGCTGATCTTATCCCCTTCGAGTGTTCGAGAGAATTCGAGAATTGCCAGGTGTCTGGGTTCGAGAGAATTGAGAGTGGACAGGTGTCGGGGGGTAGTTTGCTTCGAGGCTAAGTCTCTGAAAGGACTCAAAAGCATCCAAGGTCGCTTTCCAACTGTTCGAGGGGATTTCATAGCCGCTAAGTCTCAAAGCCAGATATTTCCAATTCGTCGCGAAAATTTTTCGCCTAAGCCTCCAAAGCCTCGCCAAAAAAACAAAAACATCCAAAAGTTGACAAAGACCTGAGGCGTGATGACGAGAGGGGTAGATAGGGCTAGTGTCCCTTGGCCTGAAAGTTTTAGCTCCATCGGACGCCGTCTGATGGGCATCGAACGCGTTCGATGGGCCGGTAGCAGGGCTGCCCAATCCCAGCGCCTAAGTCCCTGGATGCGGTCCTTCTTGTCGGACGCGTCCAATGGGGCATCAGACATGTCCGACGGGCAACTAAAACCCGCGTCTAGCCCCTCCATGCCTAAGTCCCAGAAAATCGCATCCCTCTCGGACGCGTCCGACGGGGCATCGTACGCGTCCGACCAGCACGACTAAACTTAGCATGTGCCTGCGTTCGACCGCGCTAGAAGCTGTCCGACGGCACCGGGCGCATTCGACCAGTTCATCGGACGCATCCGACGAAGCCTGTCTGTGCGGGTCACGATTGAATCTGATCCGTCCACCTGTCCGTCTGTGCTAGTGTTCGTGTGTGTGGCTATACATATATCCTACCCCTTTGGGAGAGAGCTGAGAGAGCTTCATTTTAAGCCACCCAAAGCCCTTGCCCAAGTGAGAGCCACTCCCATGGTGGTGCTTGCCCTTGCCCCCATGTGTGCTTGAGATTGAGAGGAAGGAGGAGTGAGAGAGAGGGAGAGAAGGTGAGAAGAAGGTGTGCTGCCCCCGTCCTCGGGTACGTGGTGAGGTGTGTGTTCTCCGTGTACTCCTATGGGACTTCCTTTGCCGAAGGGGATTGACACCGCCATGTCTTCACCACGCCACCGTTGGGTCTTCATCGTCTACATCGCCTACTTCCGCAAGCCGCAAACCCTCCGTGTGTCGGGGGTCACCTCTTGTGTAGGGGTGCTTCCTCTCCATCCATTGGAGCTGCAAACCCGTCCTGTGTGGGCGGTCACCACTTGTGTAGGGGTGCACCCTCTCCATCCGTTGGAGCCGCAATCCTGTCCTGTGTGGGCGGTCACCTCTTGTGTAGAGGTGCATCGTCTTCATCCGTTGAACCCGAGGGGTGAAATCCTTCATGTGTTGAGGGTCGGTTGCATGTGTTGCTTCCGTGGATCGTGAGGAGCTTCCATGTGTGTGGAAGAACTCACGGTCGTGTGAAGATTTGGAGCTCGCCTACCATCCGTGGGTGAAGAGCTACCGCGAGTAGATTGAGGGTTAGGGACGAGAGAGTCCCGGCTTTCCTATGTGGGAAGCTTCCTCAACCGAGACGTAGGTGTCCATTCGTTGGGCACCGAACTTCGGTAAACACTTGGTTCGCACCTCCTTTTCTCCTTTACATTCCGCACTTCTATTGATCAACCACCTGTGCATGTGCCTTCGAGCCACTTAGTACTCGTCTCTGCTTATTACTTGTGTTAGCTTCCGCCCTTGGGCCTTAGAATTGTGTAGGATTCATTCGCTAGCTTGGTTCATTTAATATGCCTAATCTCCAAAAAAACATAAAAAGATTTTAAATTTGACGCTAATTCACCCCTCTTAGCCGTAGATCCTTTCAATACCGGCATATGCTTAACAGAGACAGACGCATGTGCATTGCATTGCATCGATGGGTGAAAAGTGTTTTATGTGGATATGGTGAAACAACTGAGTGAGTTATATGAAACTTCTGTGATAATGGTTGATTTATAAGCATGGATTTATTATGGAATTTTGATATTTGTTTTGTTTATACATATATTTTGCTAAGTATTGTTGAATACTCACTCTTGCTTTTTATTTGGTTTTTAGGTAACTGATGACATCTTCGTGCATGGGACATGGGAAAGTAGCACACTGATATGAGCACTCACTACCTCTCACATTAATATTAGTGGACTTGGTCTTCCGGTGAAACTTAGTAGTTGAGCTTTAAGTATAATTGAGACTTGTACTTCTATTATGTCTTCTTATGTGAATATGGGTTGATAGGAAGTGGAGATATTATTCCCTTAATATCAATTGTCTATCATGGGTGTCCATATAATCCGAGGAGATGCTGCTGAAATTTAGAAGAATTGTTAGAGTTAGTAGCATCCTAGGCTCTAGAGGAGCTGGGGTGCTATAGCTTTGTTGAAAATCAAATATAAAAAAAGTGTGAATGAAGGGATCTTAGGCCGAGAGTAGGGTGAATCGGCTCTTTTTCAAATTTTACTTTTGATTGCACTTGATTAGTTAGCCAATTTAGTGACCCAATCTAACAGTTGTTCCTATGCAATTCTAGTAGCGAAAGCAAACACAAGTGCACAAGATCGACTATTAGGAGGCTTGATGACACACACACAACCGTTGCAATATTTGAATGTAAATGCAAGGGGAAAGAGACACACCCGTTTGTTTTCCAAAGTTTGGAGCAAGCTCCTACACTCCGTTGAGGCAAGCTTCCAATGAGTGAAAGCCGGGTATCTCTCGACCCTTCCGCCTCAGTCCACTATCGGTAGCTCTTTCTCCAACAAATGGTAAGGTGAGCTCCAAACCCGTACAAGCGGCGAGGTCTTCCCACAGACAGAAAGCACTCACACACCAAATCGGCACCTGCACTACAGGGTCACCGACTGCCTCGCAAGACGGATTTTGCACCGGCACCGACGAAGGGTCACCGACTGCCTCACACCCGCACAAGGTCGCAAGATGGATTTGACAGCTCCAAGGATGGAGAAGGGGCACCCGCACAAGGTCGCCCCGGCAATGCATCCCACAGGAGGAGGTGGCCCTCGGACCACCGGAGGGCTTTGTTGATGTAGTTGTTCGCTTGGTGAAGCTCGGCTTGATGGCGATCTCCCGACGGTGATGAGTCCCAAAAGTACAAGAACCGGAGAACACCACCTCACCACCTCTCTTCCACCATGGGGCTAGGCCAAAGACCCCATGGGAGAGAGGGCAAGAGCTTGGGGATGGCTAGGAGGAGGCAAAGGATCCACTCTTCCTTTTCTTCCTCTCTCCTTCTCCCTCTCAATCTCTCTCTCAATCTCACATGGATGAAGGGGACTTCATGGGAGGAGCTCTCAAGGGTGGATAGGGCTTTGGATGGCTGCTATTGAGGCCCTCTCACCCTCCCATATGAAGGGATAAGGTCTATTTATATTCCCATGCGTTCCCCTCTCATGTCCCAAGAGAAAATGTGAGCAAAACGCATCCAACCGAGCTACAGATATCGGAAGTTCCGATGGGAAAATCGGAAGTTCTGATCGCGCAGTTCAGGACAGCAGCAGCACGAGGACAGATTAGTCAAATTAGAAGTTCCGATGTGAAAATCGAAAGTTCTGATTTCGCAGCATGGGACCTTCACTAAAAAAAATTCATATCTTTGGCTCCCGAACTCCGTTTTTGATGATCTTGGACATTCCGAAAATCTAAGAATGAGACCTATCCAACCAACTAGGCCTCACCACCTCATTCCTAAGTGAATAGTATAGAAAATCTAGGGAAACCAAAAACCCCTAAAAATCTTATACTTTCTAACGGTTTTTGGCACATTTGTCGCTTTATGGACTCGACGGGAACTTTGAATGGACTAGGCGGGAACTCGGGTGACTTAGGCGCTACGAAACACTTAAACAGCTGGAAACAGCTTCCGGAGACTTACGGGCGCTTTCGAAGACTTAGGCGCTAAGAAACACGACAGTCGTATCCTCGGAATGCTCTCGAACCTAGACAGCTGGCCTACTCAGGAACTCTCTCGAACCCTAGACACCTAGCAACTCTAGAACCCGCTCGAACCCACTCAGATGATCTGGAACTTGTGCTCAGTGGGACCTACAACCAGAGAGATGGACTATTGCAGACGGCGATGGGCCGGGCCAAATACACACACAAGGAAAGCAGAAGAACTATGAAAATAAGGTCCTTAGCCTTGGCGTGATCCTCGACGGCCCAGTTGGCATCAATTACCAAAACATACCAAAGTGCTAAACCCATGGGAGGTCGCACTTACAATCTCCCCCTTTTTGATAATTGATGACAACACCTGCAAATCTATCTCAACATGAGCAAATATATCTCTGGTGCAATGGGTTAGTTCCAGTCAAAGTACAATTGCAATAATACCACGTGAAGCACAACATGTGAATTGGAATGCATATGCCAAGCTAAGCGTAGCCCCCCCAGATCAGTGCATATACTCAAGCAAGTCATTCTAGCACAATACCACAAGCGAAGCATGAACCCAAAGATCAAAGTGAAGCATAATGGTTCATATCCAAAAGCAAGGCATAGCAAATTTTCACCCCGAGAGCAAAGAATCTCCCCCTTTTGTCATCTAAATGCCAAACATCTCTCCCATAGCAACAAGTTCAAGCGCATGAGATAGATTTCTCCTATTTCTCCCCTTTTGTCATCAATGACTAACAAAGGCTAGCAAATACCATTTCTCCCATTACCATCACATATGAGCACAAACACAAGCAAAGAATCATCTCATGGGCTTTGGAGGTTATACCTATTTAGAACTAGCCTAGTGATCCACCATATAGCACAATCAAGCTTTCTCATGGTCAACAGTCACAATGATCAATATTAGCTCATTTTAGCATTGATGTTCAAGTAATATTAGACCAAGAGCAAGATTTAGGTGAACCAAGGCCTAAAATATCTAGTGTGCTCATGCAACTATTAGAAATTACATAGTGCAAATTAGAAATAGACCATGCATATCACATTGCACAATGTCTTCACCGAGCCCAAATTTGAGACTAAAGCAATTTTAGTTGAGCATTTTCAAAGATTTTCATTTTTGCTCATTTTCTCAAATTTGATTGCCATGTCTCAAGCCTTTGTCGACATCACCTAGCATGACACTAAAAGTGAATGTCTTGGTCATCCAAACTCCCCCTAAGTTCATGCCTAGTGCAATGCCAAGCTATCTCATCAAGGAGGATTGGTGAGACATGAATGGCCCTTTGTGGTCTTATTTGACAATTTTAGAACAATTTTCAACTTTGCTCAACATTTCAAAGTAGTTGCTCATTTCTAGTCAAGGCATAAGACAAGTGACAAATAGATAGCAAGCCTAGAACTGGATGCACAAGTTCATTCAAATAGAGTACATCAACAAAGAGAGACTATGGGCATTAGCAACCTAGCACTAACTCAAGGGTGCAATTTTCACAATGATTTAGAGTTAAATCACATATTGAGCAATGGACATTCAACACATGAGATTGGTATCAAGATCATATGATTTCACACTAAGAACAAGATCTAAAGCAAGTATAACAAGCAAAGCCCACGGTGCTCAAAGACATGGCTTCAAAGGATATGCAATGAATGGTGAAGCCCCGCGACAAGCTCATGTTGCATTGGACCTATCTAGTATGTTGAGTTCATTCCTTAGCTTGCAAATGCGTGTCTCGTCGAGTGGCTTGGTGAAGATATCGGCAAGCTAGCCCTCCGTTCGCACATGCTCAAGCATAATGTCGCCCTTCATCACGTGATCCCATGGAAGTGATGTCGGACGTCGATATGCTTGGTGCGCGAGTGTTGGACCGAATTGCTGGCAATTTTCACTGCGCTCTCGTTATCGCACAAGAGAGGCACGTGGTCTAATTTTATGCCAAAGTCATATAGGGATTGTGAAAGGTACAAGAGTTGTACACAGCTACTCCCTGCCACTATATACTCTGCCTCAGCGGTAGATAGCGCCACGGAGTTCTGTTTCTTCGAAGCCCATAACACAAGACACCTCCCTAAGAAGTGACAGGCCCTTGAAATGCTTTTGCGATCGATCTTGCAACCGGCATAATCTGAGTCAGAATAGCCGAGGAGCTCAAATCGCGCACCCTTAGGGAACCATAGGCCTATGCTAGTGGTGTGTTTCAGGTATCTGAAAATTCTTTTCACTGTAGTCATATGCATCTCTCTAGGGAGGCCTGGAACCTAGCGCACATGCACACACTAAACATGATATCCGGCCTAGATGCGGTCAAGTAAAGCAATGCACCAATCATGGAATGGTAGAGCTTAGGGTTCACAGGGTTACCTTCGGTGTTCAGGTCAAGGTGGTTGTTCGTTCCCATCGGCGTCTAGATTGGCTTGCAGTCACTCAGGTGGAAACGCTTGAGGAGGTCCTGGATGTACTTCTTTTGGCATATGAAGGTCCCGGTCTTGAGTTGCTTGATTTGAAAGCTCAAGAAGAAGTTCAGCTCGCCCATCATGGACATCTCGAACTCCTTGCTCATCATCTCGTGAACTCAGTGACCAAGACCTCATTTGAGCTGCCGAAGATGATGTCGTCCACATAGACTTGACACAGGAACAAGTCCCTATCCACCACCTTCGTGAACAGGGTCGTGTCGACCCTTCCAACTGTGAAGCCCTTGCCGATGAGAAAGTCCCTTAACCTCTCGTACCACGCCCTGGGAGCTTGCTTGAGGCCGTATAGAGATTTGGACAGCTTGTAGACATGGTTGGGGTGCTGCGGATCCTCAAACTCTGGAGGTTGCTCCACGTAGACAAGCTCATCGATGTACCCATTCAAGAAGGCACTCTTCACATCCACTTGCCTGAGCACTATGTTGTGACATGTTGTGAATGCCACAAGCAGACGGATGGCATCCAACCTGGACACTGGAGCATATGTGTCTCCACAGTCTATCCCCTCGATCTGACTGAAGCCCTGTGCCACAAGCCTTGCCTTGTTTCTGACCACCTATACAAACTCATCCTGCTTGTTCTTGAAGACCCACTTGATGCCAATGACATTGCAATCCTTAGACCTCTCCACCAAAGTCCAGACTTTGTTCCTCTCGAAGATGTTCAGCTCCTCATGCATTGTATTTATCCAGTCAGCATCACCCAGAGCTTCCTCCACCTTCCTCGGCTCAATCTCTGACACAAAAGGCACTGTAGAGGGCTAGGTTGGCTGCCCTTGATTTGGTCTGAACACCTCGAGTCAAGTCCCCAATCACCTGATCGACTGGATGATCACGAGCAATTGAGTGATGGGACTCTATCAGTTGAGGTGGAACTTTAGCTGTCTCCGCATCTGACTCACAAGCAGTCTCTGTCTCTGGAGAAGTATCCACACTAGAGCTGTCAGCTTGGGGTGAGACTCCCCTTGAGTCTAGCACTGGCTCAGGTGTAGCTATTGGAGTCACTATCTCAGTCTCTCTTGGCATAGCCTCAGGTGCCACATCTCCTACCTCCATCTGCTCCATTGCCCAGGCAAGCGGCTCATCTCCCACATCATCCAAGTTCTCATGCTGACCTTGAGAGCCATTGGATTCATCAAACTTCACATCAAAGCTCACCTCAACTACCCCTGTCCTGTCATTGAACACCCTGTAGGCCTGGGACTTGGCAGAATATCCTAGGAAGAAACCCGTATCAACCCTGCTCTGGAACTTTCCAAGGTGCTCCCTCTTCTTCTTGATATAGACCTTGCAACCAAACACTCTGAAGTAGGAGACATTGGGTCGTCTTCCCACGAGCAACTCATATGGTGTCTTCTTCAGCAACTTGTGGAGGTATAGCTTGTTAATGCAGTGACAGGCTGTGTTGATAGCATCTGCCCAGAACATATCTGAAGTCCCATACTCATTGAGCATCATCTTGGCCATCTCAATAAGGGTCCCGTTCTTCCTTTCCACTACCCCATTCTGTTGCGGGGTATAAGCTGCTGAGAATTCATGCCATATGCCACAGTCATCACAAAAGATTTCAACGTTAGTGTTAAAGAACTCGGTCCCATTGTCACTCCTCACACTTTTGATTGGGCAATCAAATTTGTTTTGGGCTCTTTTTGCAAATGATTTAAAAATGTTTCCAACAGGTGTTTTGTCGGGCACAAAGAAAACCCGGGTGAAGCGAGAAAAATCATCGACAATCACCAAGCAATAGAGGTTGCCCCCTATGCTCACATATGTGGTCGGCCCGAAGAGATCCATGTGTAAAGCTCAAGGGGACGAGTGATAGATATGACAGTCTTGGCAGGATGTGTATTGCCCACTTGCTTGCCGGCCTGACAGGCACTGCAAAGTTTGTCCTTTTCAAACTTAACATCCTTCACACCAAGAACCAACTCGTTTTTGAAAACCTATTTCAAATTTGACATGCCCACATGCCCAAGGCGCCTATGACAAAGCCACCCATGTGAGACTTTGGCGAGTAGGCATGTCGAGAGGTATGAGGCTTTCGAATGAAAGTTCACAAGATACAAGTTTTGAAAACGAAACCCCTTGAAAACAAGCTCTTCTTTTAGATCAACCACAGTCATGCCCAGAGGAGTGAAGTGACAATGAAAACCCAAGTCGCACAATTGAGCAACAGAAAGCAAATTGTAGTTGAGTGTCTGAACAAGAAGCACATTTTCAATGGAAAAGTTAGAGGTTATAACTACCATGCCTGCTCCTGTTACCTTGCTCTTGCGACCGTCTTCAAAAGTGAACCAGCTGGGGAAGTTGCCAACCTCCCCAAATGAGGTGAACAACTGGGGGTTGCCGGTCATGTGTTGGTTGCACCCACTGTCCATGATCCAATGGCGTCCACCACTCCGGTAGTTCACATGTCATGAGAGAAGATCACTTTTGTGACTCAAGGACCCAAGCAATGGGTCCCAGAGGGTTAGCCTTCACACAGGTAGCAAAAGAGTTAACAAGTGATTTCTTCACCCACACTTAAGTCCTAAGTTCATGCAACCAAGATAGTCAAATGAATTTAGCAAACACACGACCATGAGCATCTTGCTTGAGCAAGTAATTCCCATCCATTTCCACATGCATCTTCCTATGCTTGGGTTGAGACTTGGGTTGAGGCTTGGTTTTGTTGACCGGTGACACACACACACACGCGATAAATATTCACACAAATATAGAGAAAGCTACTCTAGCTAGATAGACAGTTGGGAGGACAACGAGACAAGTCTAATAAATTCTCAAAATCGTGTGATTCAGTTTTGTTGGTATAATAAATACCGGGGTATAAAGAGTCCGAGAGAAGACAAGGCGAGGGCCCCACACGTCTGGCGGGCGACCAGACCCCAGCGTGTGGGCGAGCCCCTCAGAAGCAAGGCGAGGGCCCCACCACCGAGCGAGGGCCCCATGCGTCAGGCGGGCGAGCAGGCCCCAGCGCGTAGGCGAGCCCCTCGGCGAGCGCGAGAGGTCCCTCACTGTCAGATGGGGCCCGTGCAGCAGGAGGCGTGCTAAGGGATTCTTCTGGACGAAGGCTCTCCTCTGCAGCGAAGGACAGGCGCATTTAATGCGACGTTACGCGCGGATGAACCAAGACGGAGATGATTACCGCCACAGTGACCCCTGCGGGCCTGTCAAAGCTGTCACTGTGGCGGCGGGCGAACCAGGCCCCAGCGTGTGGGCGAGCCCCTCAAGCACCAGGCCCCCCTCTCTGTGAGGTGGGGCCCGCATGGCAGGGAGCGTCCCGAAAAGAGTCTTTTGGGCGAAGGCTTCCCCCTGCCACGAAGGACAGGCGCATTCAATACGACACTACGCGCGGATAGACAGGGGAGGAGATGATTACCGTTAGAGTGATCTCTGCGGCTCTGTTCGGCTGTCACTGTGGCGCAGAAGGAATTAACCGGCAGAGAGAGTTCGCCATCATGAAGCTGGCCGCCCGCGTCAGGCGTTGCAAGCTGGGGCCCACCCGTCCTGTCACCGGCTTGTTCACACGGGTCAGAGGTCACTTGCGGAGCACGCGTGGGCGGCGCCGCTCGGCAGCAGCACGTTTTCGTCTCTCCTGTCATGTCCACGTATCTTGTTAAGTGTACTGAAAGTACTGTACTGCCTACCCCCTCGGCTCTCTCCGCCAATTCGAGGCTTGTATAAAAGTGGGGGAGAGAGTTCGAGGGGGAGGGTTCCGAAACTTACACAGCACTCTGTAACCACATTCCATTCAACCAACACAAGAAAAGAGCTAAGACTCGGCAGGAGTAGGACTATTACCCGCGAGGCGGTCCGAATCTGGGTAATCCCCGTGTGTTGCTCTTTGCTGCGTCCCACGCTCAAATCGAACCGAGCTCGGCTGATCGGCTAGCTACACAAAAATCTGACTAGGGGTGTGATCCGCAGTGGTTGAGCGGTGAGCACGCCGTCATAGGCGCGCCAGGTAGGGGGGCGCTAGCATCAGCTCGAATTCTTCGATCTCTTTCCAGGTGGTGATGGCGGATCAGCGGTCCGCGATGGACCAGGAAGCGGCCGCTAGAGCCGCGGCCGCGGCGTCGGCTGCGGCAATGGCGGTGGATCAGCTAGGCGGTAGCCGTCCGCCGAGGGTTGGAACCTTGGCGGAAAGCAGCCGCCCCGGTCAAGCTAGGCGACGCCTGGCCCTGGAAGACTGCTCTCCAGCACATAACCTCCACGCGGCCAGGGCCCTGCAGGACAACCCACCGGTTCCGGTGACTCTGGACTCCCCGGCGGCGCCATAGCTGGCCAGTTTGGCCCGCTATGTCGATGCCGCCGCGGCGGTGGTACAAGATTCAGGAGGTGCGGGAACCGGCGTTTCTGCTTCTTCCCGCTCTTTCTTGCCCTCGCACCCCTCTCGCAGATCTCCTGTCGGGAGGGAGCGGGGCCGCGATGACAGGAGCCAGGCGACTCCCCGGGGGGGTCGACCGGGCAGAAATGACGGTGGTCCGGACCTCCGGTCCCAACTGGAGGACCGCCACCTGCAGCATGGAGAAGATCTGCGCGATAAGCTCCACCGGCGGCGCGACCGGGTGCGCGACCGCGCCGACGCTATCGCCCGCGGGGGCCAGCAGGCCTCCCGCGAGGTCGTCCCGGCCAGCGAAGGCGGCGCCTCTTCGGCGCCACCCAGGCGTCGGGGGCGATGGGACGAGAGCCGCGTCCAGGAGCAGGAGGCTCCCGACGTCGGTTGCCGCGCCTTTTCAAGGGAGCTGCGCCGCGTCCAGTGGCCGGAGTGGTTTCGACCGGCCCCTATCGAGAAGTACGACGGCTACACCAACCCTGACGAGTTCTTGCAGATTGACACTACAGTGATGCAGCCGACTGGAGGTTCGGGGAAGGTTCTGGCGAACTACTTCCCCGCAGTTCTCACCGGCGGAGCCTGCTCGTGGCTCATGAACCTACCCCCGGAATCAGTGGGGTCATGGAAGGAGCTTTCCGAGCTCTTCATCACCAACTTGCAGGGCACGTTCGAGCAGCCCGGAGTTGAAGACGACCTCCACAACGTGGAGCAGAAGAAAGGAGAGTCGCTGCGCGACTATATCCGGCGCTTCAGTCAGGTTCGCAACACCATTCCTGACATCTCCATCGACGCCGTTGTCACGGCCTTCAGGAGAGGCGCCCGAGACCCCAGGGTTAAGGAGAAGATGGCCACCCGCAAGATCAAGACGACGGAGGAACTCTTCATCCTGGCCCACAAGTGCGCCCTTCAGGCGGAGGCTCGCTTCCGTCCGTCTGCAAGGGCGGGAGTCGTTGTGGGCAGCGAAGCCGGGACCTCCAAGAATCCCGGCGGCAAGGACAAGAAGAAGCGCAAGGCGGCCGAGACCGGGCAGGTCCTGGCCGCCGAGCGCGACGACGACGACAGCAAGGGCGGCGGCCGGCCGCACGACGAGCGCGGCGGGCAGAAGAGAGGCGGAGGCCGCCGC